>JAPYZP010004784.1:0-11447 GCA_030522985.1 Torymus sinensis
GTGTGTGTGTGTGTGTGTGTGTATATATATATATATATATGGACATAGAGCGTAACCACAGTCGCGAGCGATAATCCGCGATTTCGCAATATATATATATAGCAGTGTCGCTCATCTGTATGCGTGCGCAATTACGTAGTCGAACGTTTTTAATAACCGGATGTGTGGCGGTAGTCTTTGCGGTAAGGGAATGAGAGGCGTTTCGCATTAAAAGCTAGGTCAATATAACCGGCGATGCTCTCGCGCCACGACATGCGTAAACAAATTAGTCGGAATATAACTATACACTATTGCAATAAAAAGGTTTCTTAAAGAAAAACAAACAAACAAAAATGCCGATTATCTTGCACGGATAAAGAAATCACATACATATACACACATAGACAAAGGTATACCGCACCTATATATATATATATATACATCCTCTTCCCGATTCTCGCGCGGTTATGTGTGCGAACAACGAGCCGAAATTCCCGACGGATTCACCGAATATTTTACGCCCCTCCTCTATATACGCATAGTATCAACTCAATTTTCGCCCCATTCGCGTGTGTATATATATATTTACATCTCGAGGGTATTTACAGCTCGAGAAACTGTACCTATATTATATGTATACGCGCGACTGACGAGTTAGCTCGCGTCTGCGCGCGAATTTCTCCGCGGCAGTGCGCGCCTCGTTTAAGGGGAACTAGTCGCCGTTCGTTCCAACGCGCGTAATATGTGTATGTATGTATATATATATATATATAGGTATATATTCGCCAACTCGCAGTCGCGGCTGTACTACTTGCGCAAATCCACGATTCACGCTTATATATGCAGTGCCGCGGCGAAGTTTGAATTTTTTTTGTAGGTGGATCGGGCGAACGCTCGACTGTGTGTGTGTGTGTGTGTGTGTGTGTGTGTGTGTGTGTGTGTGTGTGTGTGTGTGTGTGTGTGTGTGTGTGTGTGTGTGTGTGTGTGTGTGTGTGGTGTGTGTGTGTGTGTATTGTTAATTTCGGTTAATCAACAGGTGGATTGCGAAAATTTTGCGCTCTTGTTTTCGCAATGATACTAATTCTGACATTATACGAATCTTATATATGGATACTATAGCAAGTTCAGGCGCGCTGCGCGCGCTCTTCCGTTACCTTGATTATAATATAATCTACACAATTAATGTTGAAATATTATGAATTTAAAATTTATTTTACTTTTTAACATATACGCAAATTTATCAAATATTTTCTATTGAAAGTTGGATTGTATTTATTTTAGTTTATTCCTGCAATAAAAAAATTTGGAGGTTAGAAATTCAACTGTAATCAGAACGATATTCATAATCCTTCATTGTCGACTGCAGACAGCGTTTGAATACTTTTTCGTTATACAAAACCAAATTTTTAGTCATTAATACTATTTATGACTTGTATTTTTAGTTTAGATATTTCCTAATTCCAAACTTTGTGGGTATTATTTGGACCAATCAGCTAAGACCTGAAGCGAAAAGCTATAACGTCACCGTCGACCAATCACAGACTCCTTTGAAACGGACTAGACCAATCTGGTGACCTATGACTTATGGTGATATCAACTACCAGACGTTTACAAATTCCATGTACCCACTAGACAGACAACCAAAACACAAGGATATAGTAATAATAGATGAAATAGTTTTCACTTCTAACTGTAAATGCGATATGCAAGAAACAAGAATGCAACAACTGAAACACCTACAACTGCGAGATCGATACTAATAAGATATTGGTGAGAGTGTTTGTGACGTCTTTAACCTTTTGATAATTTTGCTTCTCCCCGTAACTAAGTTACAGGAAAGAAAGCAAATATGTTATTAATGAAATGTATTGGATTTTAAGTTTAGTTTGTAAGTTTATTATGTACACCAGACCAGCGTACAGGAAGCTACTTCGTCTTCTGGATTACTTTTGTAATGTAATTATGTAATTACTTTGGTTATATATATATAGAATCATATTAATTACATTACAAAAGTAATCCAGCAGAGGAAGTAGCTTTCTGTACGCTGGTCTGGTGTACATAATATACTTATGTATATATATGTAACATATATATATATATATCTTTACATATTTTATTGAATAATGTAACTAAGACTGCGTATATGACTGTATTCTTTTTTGAAATTTGCCAAAAATAAAAAATTATTATTATTATTATTATAAAAAAAATCTCATCTTACACAACGACCTCCCCGCTATACAGCTCCATCTCCCCGTGCCTATTACTATATACCGTTATATGTATATGTCTATACCAACGTCCGAAAAATTCGCCCGTCACTATAGAGCATATATAATACACAACCATATATACGCAAGCTCGTCAGCTCTTTATTCCTCCTGCACCCCAATATAAACCCATCCTTGCGCATATACGCCGTCAACCCATTCAACCTCGCCTCTATATCTCTCGCTTCCGCATGCAACACATGCATGCACACTCCATATGGTCGGCGCTGCTGCTGCTGCTGCTGCTGCTCTCGCGTAGTGAATATTCTCGAAGCTCTCTCCTAATTGCACTCTCCCTCTCCCCTTCCTCTCCCGAGACAGAACACAAAAAAAACCAGTCGCGCGGTCAATCGCGTAGGCGATCCCCCCTGACTCTCGCACATGCACACACGCACACGCATGCAGCAGCAGGAGGAAGAAGGCCAATGACCGCGAGCGAGCGAGCTATACTACCTGCTGCTGCATCGCATTGTACAAGTGTGATGCGTATATATATATATATATAAAAACCTATCCTACGTCGAATTCTTTTCTCTCTCGCTGCTGCAGCGCCGCGCGGCGCTCTCGCTCGCCTTTTTTTTCTCATGTGCGCGGCGGCGGCGCTCTCTCGCCGGTTTGACTTCTTCTTCGCCGACGCGCATATATAGGGGCCCATCATAGCGCGCAGCAGATGACGCGATCCGCGCGCGGGGTAAACGCACTTTTAAGTATATAGAAGAAGGCGAGAGAGGGAGGGAGAGAGAGGGCGATTGATGCGCGCATTTTCTTTGTGCAGCCCGCGCGCGCGGAGAGTTATTTATTGGAAGACGCGCGAAGGGGAGGGCGTAGATCGAGAGAGAGAGAGAGAGAGAGAGCCGCAGCGCTGCTTTTCTTGGAGCGTATATATGTGTGTGAATTTTTTTTTATATTCCGAGGAGAGGTTTTATATATAGAAAGAGAGAGAGAGTCATCGCGATAGAGAGAGAGAGTCGAGCATGATGATTTATGCGTTTTTATAGAGATTCGGACGCTGCGGGCCTACTCGGCTCTCCCATTGTGACAGCTGTGCGGGTGCACGTGCGGAGGTTCGGGGAATTCGTACGGGACGATCACGATGATGATTGTAAGACGTTGTTGGCCCATGGCGCGCGCGCGCTTTGTTGTGTGATATAGGTGCGGTTTGTTAATTTGGTCGCGAAAATGCGTGCAACGTTTTCCAAATAAAGTTCAATTAATCTCCTATACTAAATCTTGATCTTTCCTGTATATTAATATTTTTTTCCCGTATTTATTTGGCGATATACACGCGGAAAGAAGAAAAAAAGGCGCGCGGAAAAAAAATTTCTGACCGAGATTTTTTCTTAGTTTTCTTATATATCGATTGGCGATCATTTAAGTATACACGCTATATAGAATTATCGAAAGTGTTGTACACGTACCGTATGGTAATTAAATAATTGAGTGTGAGAAAATATGCGACGAGTGGGACGCGAATAACCCATATACGGATCCGCGGTTTGTACACGGAGCTAACATCGCGCGATATACATATGCCATTGCTTAATACGGTGTCTCCGGAAACGTCGACGGAAAAACCTCTGATAGAAGCCTATAATATGCATCTCGCTTAATGCATCACTCGCTGTCACCCCGTACCGATTAATACTCGACCAATCTATAACCGAAATACAAGAATCTCCGTTATATTATGTTATACCAATGTATATAATATCCCCCAAATTAAAACGGCAGCGTTTCATTATAAAAACAAAGAAAAAAAAACACCCCGCTCGAGATAACAACCTATTGTGCAATGCCTCGCACGCCGATCATTTGTTAAATTGCATAAGATTAATCACCCGAGCGCTGCAGCGCACTCATCATAACCACTCAGCCACACACACACACACAGCCTCGCGTCCCACACTCGACTTTTTTACAAAGTCAAGCGCGGCAGTCGGCAAAATCGATGTAACAAACGACTCCCCACCAATGCCCGGCCGACTCAATGATATCTCACCTCTCCGCTTTCAACCCCCCCTCCTCTCCCCGCTTCCCGTCCATCCTCGTGTCCAACGATAAGCGCGCATACATATATATATATATATGTATACCCATCCTATCTCTTTCTCTCGCGCGCCGCAATTTTTTTTCTCCTCTTCGCCTTTTCCGCCTCATATATCTCTCTCTTATATACGCCAAGAAAAAGAGAAAGAGAGAGGGAGAGCCGTCGACGCGCGTCGCTGCAGGTCGCCGCCTTTGTCTTGGCAACGAGTGACCGCCGATTTACTTATGAATGGCCGCACAATATGGGTTAGCCGGCCGTCGTCAAAATATATATAAGCGTGTGCAACAGCTGACCCCGACCTGTGGTACCTTGCTACCTGCGCGCAGCGGATCGCTTACCTATATATACCTATATAATACCCCCGTTATTGTTCCTCGCTAATCGTCTGACTACAAGTATAAGGCGACTCTTCGTGCGACTCGGTGGTGTAAAGAGATTACATGTAAGACCGGGTGTCCAGCTGGTGGCTATATAGATGAAGATGTTTAAGACAGCTGTGTGTGTGTGAGGATGGGTTATGTGGGTCTGATCTTGACAAGACGGAAAGCGATAATTCGATCGTTATTCTGTTATTAGTTTTTCTTTTAATATTAGTTTTATTATGTAAATTCAAAAAATGATATATCATTGTTACCTCTATAATTAAGATGTTTTAGAAAGTCTTCAAGTCGATTGTACACAAATTATTTCGATATACTTAAAATTCACAAAAGATAAGGCTATAATCCTTATACCTTTAAATTAAGAAGTCTTAAATCGATAAGATATTTCAAGCGTCTTTATAAGCGCCTGCTCTCATATCCTATACATACATATATATTATATCCGTTAAGCGTTTAATGTCAAAATATGCCAACTCTTTGCATTATTTCATTTCTGCGGAAAGTGCTTGTGCGCAACGGTTAAATAAAATGAATCGAACGATATATCGCATAAATTAGTTTAATTTTACGATTTGACGCGAGCGTGCGTGTGTGGCGCCCGTATACATAGCTCGATGCCACTATACATTATTGGCCATTTTTAATTGGCGAAATTAAACTTTTGCACACTGACCGAACATAATGTATAATCGATAGCCATCGACTTTGATACACGCATAACGAAATTAAACTCCTTCTTTCAATAAGTATATAATTATGGGCGTGCGTCATTCGAAATAGCTCGAAATGAAATATTGATAAGCTATAATGAGTTAACAACTATAAATGATCAAACTTTCGTCTAATAGTGAAGTGATCATATGAACGGCGAGCTGGTTCCAAACAAGTCAGCCAACATGCCCCAACGGTAGCTTTTAATTTAAAAATTAGGTTAATAATATTAAAAATAAAACAAATGAAAAGTCGTGAAATTATTTAAAATATAGATAATTATAATTTTTTAACAGAATTACCCGGTTTTTCCTAAAATGCAAAATTTGCTCCGACATATAAGAAAATTTTCAAACTTGCGTCTTTCTTTTCTTGAATATTGAAACAAATATCCCTGATTCCATTTTAACTTACTGCCCTTACTTATGTCAACCTGCCCCGTATGCCAACTTAATAATTAATCTCTTGATAATTAATATATATTTATCGTGCAAAAGCGTTATCAAATTAATCAATGCAGCGATATAGTGTAAATAAGTGAGTGCATTTCTGTTTGCAATATTATAATTAAATTCACGATCCAAACTCAAACATACCATTGTTAATTAGCCTTCCAGTGCCAAAAGTTTCGCGTATTTTACCTTCGCTCCCCTTATTACCTAGAATTAAACGAATGTTAAATAAAGTTCGCTCAAGCTGACATGTAATTGCATTTAGAAGGAATCTCATTTACAAGGAATACCACAGTCATTAGGTACATCGTTTTATTTTAAATCCTACATAACATTCTTTGAGGAAACCGTATATCCATCTGTGCGCTAAAAACATAACATATGAAATTACCATAAAAATCCTCCGTAATTGCACATTTTTGCCGTGCTAAGGAAAAACTATTTTACTCTAATTGGAAAAATTGACAATTTACTATTCACTTTCAAAAAACTAAATAATAAAATAATAAAATTTTATTCGTTATAACGTCGCAATTATTATTACTAGTAGTTTTTTTACTTTGCTAAATAGTAGAGCTCCACCCTTGACTCCAATGGTACCAAAATCTCATTTTTGACCAAAAATGCGACTTATCATGTTGCTGCCTTAGCACGGCAGTTTTACTATAGGATGTACCGGTTCTGGCCACCTAAAAATCCATTTAAGAACATGGATATGTGGCCAAAAACGGAGCAGTGGCCAAAACCGGTACGTCTACCCTACCTCGTACACAATATATCATATATAATCGCAAAGGAAAACGAAACTCACTTATGCAAATCCCCTCTCACACACATCTGCAATTATAACTCTCCACAAATACAGATCTCCCCCACCGCCATACACCTTCCCAAAAAAAGAAAAAAAAGCAGAGCAAAACGAGTTTTCGCTTTTCCTCCTCCTCCTCCTCCTCCTCCTCACAGGCCGAAACTTTCTAAAAGTGACGGGCGTGTATATACCAAGTGCACGCGCGTTTCTTCCTCGCGGATTTCCCCCACCCCGCGGGCTCGGTGAAAAATGTTATTTTCGGCAATTTGCTTTCCTATCTGCCCGGGGCGATCGCGGCAGCGCGTGACGTTGTACAGCAGTTGATTAGGCGCGAGGCAGCTGCTTGCGCAACTGCGCGCTTGCCCTCCTATAATGCGAGGCTTTACGATTTTCGCTCTACAGTGCGTGCAGCGCGGAGGAGGGAAAAGCCACGGGGACGAAGTTGTATTTTTTTTTCTCCTTTTTTTTATGTAGCTTGCGACGGTGGGTGCGTATACGTATATGCGCAGGGAATATTGGAAATTCGCATGGTCGCGGTTGACGGATCCTCACCGCAGAAGAGACAGGCGAGATGTATTACAGATAATCACGCGAAATACTCCACTAGGAAATTCGAGAGCAAATTTATATATAAACTCGGAAAAAGTGCAAACCCGGCGACTACAGGCGAAGTTGACTTTACGATAGCAGAGACTTAGCTGTACGGCTCTCTGGAGCCGCAGCGGCACTGGAGTTACGTATAGGTAAACTGACCAATAGATAGACGGTTAAAGCAGACGAAATGCCAGTAGATGGACGATCTTTTAATTAATGATACAACTTACTGTTAACAGATAGACGTAATAAAAAAAGTTTTTTCACTTAGTTTTACATAGTTCTTGAAGATTGAGTGTAGTCTAGTTTAAAAATTTCTAATGATAAAACTATATGATTCGTCTATCTACTGCTCTCTAAAGTTGAATTAGTGAAAATTGCTCCACCTATTGAATTAGTGGAAAAAAATGACTAATTTATTAGTGAAATATTCCCTATTTCATTAGTAGTTTTTTAAAAACTACTAATTTATTAGCAAATAATTCACTAATAAATTAGTAGTTTTGTCCAAACTATACTAATGAAATAGTGAATATTTCACTAACAAATTAGTAACTTTTTCCACTAATTCAATAGGTGGAGCAATTTTCACTAATTCAACTTTAGAGAGTCGTAAGTGTCTACAACAATTCAGCAACAAAAAGTAATAGAAAATTCCGTTACAGGTTATTGAAAATAAATTCAATAACATTTAATTGAATTTTGCGTTCGTACTATTTTTCTAAGTTTATTCAACTGCATGTTATTGAAAAAGCTCATGAAATTTTTTATATTCTCAATTATAATAATTGAAAGTTCAAGTAAAGTGCTTGAATTTTCAATAACAATTAATCAATTTTAAGTTGAGATGTGCGTTGAATTTTTCAATTACGTAATCGGAAAAAACTTCAATTACATGTTGTTCAAGTTTTCATCAAAATTTTTAACAGTGTATCTACTGGGCTGGTTACCCCATTTACATTTTGGTCATTTTTAAATTAAGTTGTGCAACGCAGCTCTCTCTCTCTCTCTCTCTCTCTCTCTCTCTCTCTCTCTCTCTCTCTCTCTCTCTCTCTCTCGCGCCAAGTCAACGAACGCTGTAAGCGCACAGATAGCTCTTCTCTATCTCCTCGGCACTGGCATTCGCACCGTGGTAGCATTTTTACGCTCTTCTTTGGCTGTCATTTTTCCAGGCCGCGCGTGATGTTTATCGCACATACACACAGAAAATTCGAAGTGTTTTCGTCGAACGCTTCGCGGAGCGCTTAATCTCTATACATATGCATACATACATATACGGCCGGCGGTTGTTTCCCCGTAATAACGAATTGCAGGTATATTATGAGAGAGTCAATAGCTATAGGTATATATACCTAATAGCTATATAGGTTTTCACCTGTAGGTACATACGAGATAAATAATTGCCTGCGAATGAAGCGCGATTTGCGGTGATAATTACGACGGTTATTCGCGTGCGCGCCTGCATATTATACATACGCGCAGTGTGTGTGTGTGTTTTTCTTTAACAAATTTAATTACCTTTTGAATTTCGACACGGGGGTATATACGCGTGATTCCCGGTATTAATTATGGTCAGATCTCGGTTTGTATATGCATTTAACGCGCGAATAAAATGTGTATAATTGTCATTTATTCGTATAATTGATTGAAAGCCTTTTAAATTATACACGCATATAAATTAATAAATGGGAACAAAAGAGAAAACCAAAAAATAAAGTAATATTTATTGCCAAAGAGTTGAGGACAAAATCCGACATATTTCACGCACGGCGCAGTTATTAAAATTTCGCACACGATTCGTACAATAATATAATAATACGCAGGTATAATCTTTACCGCGCTATATATACAATGAAGGGGAGGAAAAAGGAGAAACACCAAAACCCACCGAATAAATTTTCCCCTAATACACTCGCCGCTCCACCTTCCCAAAAGCTACTCTCTCTCTTTCTCTCTCTCTCTCTCTCTTAAAAGTCAAGGTTGAGCCTCTATAAAAAAAAAACGAGAAGAAGAAGAAGGCAGCAGCACAAGAAAATAAGAAAAATCCGTGCCGCGGATTTTTCTCATGTCCCTCCGAAATCCCCCCCCACCCCCAGTCCCCTCTCTCTCTCTCTCCCTCTCTTTCTCCACGCGTATATTTATTATCCTCTGCTTCGACTCGCGGGCTCGTGCGTCTAAAAATCCGAGGCGCGCGGTATATATCGCGAGGTCATCCCATCCGGTCACGAAAAACCGGCTCTCTCTCTCACTTGCAGGTATATATATCTGGCACGCCTATCTACCTCTCCCCCTCTGGACTTTTCCTCCTTTGTCCTCTCTTCTCTCTCTCTCCCTCTCCCTCTCTCTCCCCCCTAGAAAATTCCCCTCCTAATATACGTGCGCGAGAACGAGAGAGGATCCAGGCGCTCGATAAATTCACGGGGGCCGCCTTTGTGCGCTCTCGCTCACCAAATGCCGAAAAGTCTCACGCGAATCATTCATTTACAGGTGTGCGCGAGGAGCGAGGGAGAGCGCAGGTGGGGGAGAGAGAGAGAAGAAGAAGAAGTTTTTCTCGAAGGTTTTCTTATACTCGCTATGTGTATAAGTACGTGCGGCGCGGTGTTTTAAGGGGACGCTCACGCGCGCGATTTTTCGGCCGCTTGCATTATGGAGAAAGAGAGTGGGGGAAAGAGAGGGAGAGGGAAATGTGTGAATGGTGGCGGACAAAGGAGAGGTGCTAGGGGGGAAAGCCCGTATAGTATAGCGTGCATTGCGGGGAAATGTTTATTCTAATTTTTTCGTGTGTGTGTGTGTGTGTGTGCGAAGGGGAGCGAGGACTTTTCGTGCGTGCGCAATTTTTATGGGGCGAGCGCTTTTTTCTTATTTACAGGGAAACGTATATAAGTCGGCGTGTTTATTTTGGAATCACGCTTTGTTTGGGAAATTAGAAGTGGGGAGTTTATATTTTCTTTTTCTTTTTTTTTGCGCAGGAAGTGCACGATTTATTATTCAGTATTTGTGTGTGTACACTGTTAGAAATTCCTTGAAAATTCACCAACAATTCAACAAAAAAAAGTAATTGAAAATTCCGTTACACGTTATTGAAAATAAATTCTATAACATTTCATTGAATTTTGCGTTCGCGCCATTTTGCTAAGTTTATTCAACTGCATGTTATTGAAAAAGCTCATGAAATTTTTTACATTCTCAATTTTAATAATTGAAAATTCAAGTAAAATATTTGAATTTTCAATAACTATTAATCAATTTTAAGTTAAAAAAAAAACATGAATTGCATGAAGTTGAAGTTTTCATCAAAATTTTTAACAGCGTAGGAAGGATTTGTGTATTATTAACGATCATTCTGAGAGAAAAGTTATAATAAATAGCTCATAATTTTAGAACCCTGCGCGATTTTTCTTTATAAAAAGACGAGATGTTGGTTTTAATTAACCGAATAACGATTGCATCCTCGCCGGGGTTCATCTTCATTATAATTTTTATCATTAATTATTCAATGGCCGCGTTTAGGTGCTTCATAATTGGCATTATATTTCTACGCGTATATCTCCTTGTTAATTAAATCTATTAATGAAATAACACGGTATTGTTTACGCGGCGCGAATTTAATTTCGCGAAAAATAAGCGGAAAGTTTGCATTTGAATTCAGCTCTTCGGTATAAATACGTTTGCTCTTTTTATTGGAGAATGAAAAATTCATACGTTTCGGGCCCTGAATGAATGGCAAAGAAATGTCAGTATTACGAATTTACACATCGTTTCGTGTTCTCCGTGTTGTTCTTATTTTCTTCTTCTTTTTAATTTTTATTTGCTTTTATCAACGATTCTTGCCTTATTACCGCATATTCAAAAGAGAAATGAAAAAAACGTGATAATAATGTCTTCGACGTATCCCTATGAGAAAATGTTCAACTTTGCGATAACTGTCGTCCCGAAACAGCCAGGCAAGATTCAGCTGAAGTCTAACTATTTCACCCTTTCATTCATTAAAACACCCTCCGATTCGCACAATCATCCCGTCAACAAAACATTTCTGTATCTCGATACTTAGCCGAAAAACAACAACAAGCCCTACCGCACCATCGCTATATTTACACCGTTTTTACACCGTTTTTACTTGTATGAATGTATTTATTAGCGCGGGTGATGAGTGAAAGTGTGAGACTAGTATCTTAAGTTTTATTTTAGTATTTTAAGTTT
>JAPYZP010004785.1:0-12635 GCA_030522985.1 Torymus sinensis
GCTCGAACAGGTATGTTGTTTTTTTTTTTTATTTGTTAATGGTACTTGAATTTGTGGAGTAATCGTTTTTTTTTTTTGGGTAGGCTTTGGAGGATAAAATTGACTGGCATGATTATGGAAGAATCAAGGAGGATGAGAAGAGGTCAGGCGTCGGAGAAAAGGGCAAGCCTGCCAGTCTCCCACCTTCGATGGAAGATGTCAAAGAGAAGCTTTACAAGGTAAATGGTTTTAATGGAGCTTTAAGTGATCTCATTTCCATGAATCGATCGATACCTGACATCAGAAATCCTGAATGCAAGAACAAAAAGTACTTGAAAGATCTTGATCCTGTTTCCGTCGTGGTTTCCTTCCACAATGAGCATTTCAGTACTTTAATGAGAACCTGTTGGAGTGTCATTAATCGATCGCCACCTTCTCTACTCCATGAAATTGTTTTGGTTGATGACGCTAGTACAAAAATTGAGTTGAAGGATAAATTAGATGAGTATGTGAAAGATAATTTGCCTAAAGTGAAAATAGTCAGATTACCTAAGCGTTCGGGTCTTATAAGAGGTAGATTAGCTGGAGCAAGAAAAGCAACAGCCAAGATTCTTGTCTTCCTTGATTCACACAGTGAGGCAAATGTTAATTGGCTTCCTCCTTTGTTAGAACCAATAGCTAAAGATTATAAAACCTGTGTTTGTCCTTTCATTGATGTTATTGCTTATGATACTTTTGAGTACAGAGCACAAGATGAAGGTGCTAGAGGAGCTTTTGACTGGGAATTATATTACAAGAGACTGCCATTACTTCCTGAAGACTTGAAAAATCCTTCAGAACCTTTTAAGAGTCCAGTCATGGCTGGAGGATTATTTGCCATTAGTACCAAGTTCTTTTGGGAACTTGGTGGTTATGACCCTGGCTTGGACATTTGGGGAGGTGAACAATATGAGCTTTCATTTAAAATATGGCAATGTGGTGGCCAAATGTATGATGCTCCCTGTTCCAGAGTTGGCCATATATATCGTAAGTTTCCACCTTTCCCAAATCCAGGACGTGGTGATTTTCTTGGTAAAAATTATAAGAGAGTGGCTGAAGTATGGATGGATGAGTATGCAGATTTTATTTATAAAAGACGTCCTCATTTAAGAACATTGGATCCTGGAGATTTAAGTGAACAAAAATCTTTGAGAGATAAATTACAATGTAAACCTTTCAAATGGTTCATGGAACATATTGCATTTGATTTGATTGAAGTTTATCCTCCCATTGAACCAGATGATTTTGCTTATGGAGAAATTAGAAACATTGGTGCTCCAGATCTCTGTTTGGATGCAAAAGGAAAAACTAAAGATGACGAAGTTTCTGTTGACCTTTGTCAAAAAGATAATTCAAAAATGAGAGGGGAACAAGAATTTCAGTTGACTTGGCACAAAGATATTCGACCAAATAAACGTTCAGAATGTCTAGATGTTTCACGAGGAGATGAAAAGTCACCAGTAACATTGTACCCATGCCATGGTAAACAAGGTAATCAACTTTGGCGTTATGATGTTGAAAAACAATTTCTTTTTCATGGATATGGACCAAGGTGTCTTGATACAGATCCAGCAAGCAAAAAAGTTTTTGTTACTACCTGTGATCCTTCATCGAATACACAAAAGTGGAGAATAGAACATGTTAACATGAAAGCAATGAATAATTGGGAAAATATAGCTCCTAAAGCTAATCAAAGATTTGATTTTTAAAATTCCATTATGAAATTGCCATATTTTGTGACTAGTCATTTATCTGACATATGCAATTAAAAAATTGTTGGATTTCTTGTCTGCACATTAACAAATATGAAAAAACTTGCCAGTGCAAATTAGATTTGAAAGTTAAAAATACTTGAATATGCATGTACATTCATGTTATTATTCAAGTATACAAGTGTGCCTTAAAATCACCACATCGAAACAAGTACAAGATATTAAAAAAAAACACTTGTGCAAGAATGTTTGGTACTATTTTTTTTTTAACTTATTTTCTATATGAAAGTACATCAATGTGATAACAAAATTGAATTTAATCACGTTAATATTAATTTTACTCTAATTAAAGAAAGCTCTACTTTTATCTTTTGTTAAATTTTCAGAATATGGTATGCATAAATATTTTGCATAAAGTGCTACAGCATTTTAAAGACATTCTTCTCTGAAGTATTTTGTTAATTGTTATTCTATCTTATGAATTTCTGATCATTTTATTGGAGGTGTAGGAATTGATAAATGCATAAAACTTTTATATCTTTCTGTTTAATTTATGCATTTATATATGTACATATAAGTATACAAGAACATTTTTCTACGTGATATACTAGAAAGTTTTATATGTACCTAAAATAGTATTAATTATTATACTTCTAGGTATATTTAACAGGTTAAGCGCGGCATGGTACATATTGTACCATGAATTATTTTAAAAATTTATCTTTTAATTGTTAGAAAAAATAGTTAAAAATGTTAATTCTTCAGAAAACAAATTTATTTTGCTTAAACGGAAATATAATTAAAGTATATATAAATATTGGAAAAAAAATGAAACGTATTGAATTATATAAAATTTCACCGCCGCACTGAACCTGTTAATATCAACTTGTATTTTATTTAAGAGAGACTGCACTGTTGTTTGTTAAAATTTTACTTTATTTTAAATTAAATTTAGTAGTGATATAATCTAAATGCTCTATTAGAAATTGTTTTCAATTTAATCGTGAATTTTATATTTAATGTAAGTATTTTAAAATTATGCAACATTGTTGAAGGTATTTCGGCGCAGTGTAGTTCTTCCTTAAAGCCTTTAGGAAATATTAAAATGAATTCCAATATATATATATATATATTAAATTTAAAAAAAGAAAAAAATATCTTATGAACAAAACATATCAAATATGTATAACATAGCACATCTTCGACGTGAATAGACTCCTTGTTAGAGCCTTTTTTAAAAAGGAAAAAGAAACGGTTATATCGTTGCAAAAAAAATGATAAAACGGTTCTTGTAAATATTCCAATGTAATTATACACATCACCGTTCACATAAAAGAAATGTTCTTCAGAAGCAACGAGCGTGCGAGAACTTCTGTGATAGCTCTGTAAACATGTTTGAGAGATTGTGGATTTTCCAATTTACATATAATACAATGTATCCCTGAGATTATTTAATTTTACATATGTTATACTTGATGCGCTTTGCCAATTATTATATATATATATGCATACGAGCTTTATGATTAAGTGTTTTTATACAACAATATGCTTCCTTAATGTTTTAATTTTATTAAGAAAACGACTGGTTGTGTGTAATATTCCATATATGTTAGTTTAATAGTACCGATCTTGCTTGCCTCTCAACGACGTGGCGTATCTTCCGCGAGAACGCGCACGTTACCGATAAATCGATAAGCAACTCCAGAAGGCCATAAAGCTACGACTCTAAACCGCTCAAAAATAATTTTATTTATTTTAACAATGTCAACCAATTGTATGCAACAAAGTGTATTCTCTCAGCGTAATTATCAATGTATTGAAAAGATAATATTTTTTTTCGTAACGATTGTTTATACATTTTATCAGCTTGTGTGAATTTAAAGAGTATCAGATTTTTAGGAGATAATCGTTTTTCTCTTTTTATCATATAGATGAAAATTTAGAAGCCATATCGTCTTTGAAAATGCACACACTGTAAAAAGTCTAACTATTTTGACGTACTTTATTATGCTCTTGAAAATGAAAAAAAAAGAGAAAATAAATAGCATTGAATAAAAAAATGTTATAAATAGCAAAAAAATAAAAACATTTTTTAGAAATAAGAAATGAGAGTTTTAATGCAATACCCTATTGTTGAGTAATGTAACTACAGAATATATTCACAAGTACTTTATGATCCGTGCCAACGATTAGAGATGAACTGTTAATTGTAATATGCTTAATTTTAATGTATATGGTTAAATTAGGTCAAGATTTATACAGAAAAATAAAGAAGAATTATAAATTAACTTGCATGTTTTTTTTAAAGTATATATCTCTTATTTAAACTAATAACAAATATTAATTTTATTACGCTTAACACAAAATTAATCTCATAATATTTAATATGGTACATACACGTAACAAATAATCCATTTACATTTTGCATAAATTAATTAGAAATTCGTGTTTTGGTCGATTATAGGCGACTGTAGCTAGATTCGTGCACTACCATGTCTCTCGTTACTTGCTTGATGTTTGAGCAACCTGCAATTAAAAAAAAATACAAATTATTTAACAAAAAATTTTCGAAAATTACGTGTTTGAGCTCAACAATAAAATAATAAAAGTAAAAAATACCTGCTAATCCAAAAGTCTGATCGATCTCCCGCCTCATCATTTCGAGCACGGCTCGCGCTCCCTTTTCTCCTGCGTATGACAAGCCCCATAACATGGGCCTTCCGAAGAATACCTGCCCAATAAATGCAAGCGTTCAAATATCAATTTCTCTATATGTGAAATTCTCCTGAAAAATTTCCCTAACTCGGTCATAAAAACGACAAAAAAAGAAATTTGGGACGCAGCTCTGTAATAAGTGTTTTCTTGTTCAATATATAGACCACACAATAATACATGAAGAAATTTTGGAACACAGGAAACGGTTTTGAGTCAGTTTTAAGGTTGTATGACCCGTATCTTATTAAAAAGATAGTTTTTAACGTTAAAACTGCGATAAATAATTATATCAAGCAAAGAATTAATTTTGAGTTTTCGTTATATCTATGTATTAATCGTCGGCTGAGAGGTGAAAGGAGATAATTCGACTGAGGGCCAGATAACCAGACAACTCGTCCGATAGCGAAGAAACCAGACAATTCGGTCGAGAGCTATAAGAAACCAGACAATTGGGATGTTGCATTAAAAATAAAATCAAATTCCATTATATCCGTCAGATAAAACATTGAAAAATAATCGACACGATTTTTTCTTTTTTGAATTTAACATTTATTAACAAAGATTATAGCAATATGAAAAGTAAGATGACGTCACAATTGTACACTATATAGATATACTGCGCCATTGTGACGTCACAATTGTCGTAAATTGTAACTTGCCATAACTTTGTTAATGAATGTTAAATTCGAAATAAATAAATACGTGTTGATTATTTTTCGATATTCTATCTGACGGATCTAATTGATTTTTTCATGCAAAATCCTAATTCGCGGACTCCTTTTTTCATTCGCTTTTTAGTTGATAACCGCTGTAGCGAATTAACAAATCAAGGATTTTAGCTCCCTACAGCGGTTCGCAATTATCCAAAAAACATCTTTAGATATGTAAACATTACATACGTATGTAAACATTACGTATGTATATAAGGAACGGCGGATTTCAACTAAAAAGCAAATGAAACAATGGAGCCCGCGAACTGTCTGGTTTCTTAGCTCTCGACCGAGTTTTCTGGTTTCTTATTAGCGCTCGGCCGAGTTGTCTCCTTTCACCTCTCAGCCAACGAAATCCAATAAGAATATTAGAAGCTTTAAAAATTTGAAATCGAAGGTAAATTGTAGAATTGTGTAATCTATAGAATAAGAAAAAACTTAATCGAAGACTTGCAGAGGTGTGCTTCAAATTTATTTTTTCGTCGTTTTCTTTATGACCGATTTAGGGAAAAGTTTCAAGAGAATCCACATATATCGCGATCGATAAAAATAATATCCTTTTTCATAATTACCATGTTCGCGCCTAATGCTAAAGCTTTCAAAACGTCCGTTCCTTGAGTGATTCCACCGTCCAAGTAAACCTCCACTTTGTCCCCTACCGCTTTAACGATCTCTGGCAAAGACTCGATCTAAAGAAAAAAAGAACAAAAATATGACGTACGAAACAATCTTGTATAAGAAGAAAAAAAACCATTATAACTATTATATTTTGAAAATACTGGAATTAGCTGTCGATTATGACTTTTTCCTAGAAAATCTCAAACATCGACGCACTCAGCGAGTTCCGTGGAAGCTCGCGTGACGACTTGTTCGACGCGCCGCACCAGCACCCTCGGACTTGCGGGGAGGGAAGCGAGCGGTATCAAAACGCGAGCAGAAGCCTTGCTGATTTGGAAAAGCTCGTTCTTCCTTCACTCCTAGGTATTTTCTTGCACTCCGGAATTTCGGAGCACACCCGTTCCCCGAATACTTTCGGAGTCAACGGGGAGAGGTCGAGGAACCTCTAACATGAGAATCTCGAACGCGCGGTTCTAATATTGTTTAAAACCTCGACTGACACTTTCATTTTATTTTATCACAAATTCCGATCAATTCTTCGCTTTTATTTATTTTTTTTTTGTTTTCCTCTACCGTGTTTGGAGTTTTATATCAAATTTAATTTCGTTTCTACAAATTTTTATATTACCTTTACCTAAACCTTTTTTCCCACGCATGCTCGCCGACGCTGAGCTTATATGTCAAATGAGGGCTTGGAAACTAAAAGTATTGTCCAACTAGCTGAATTTGAATTTTGAGCAAAATTCATTTTTTAAAGTATACAGGCATGTAGAGAATTGAAATGCGCATTTTTCTGCATAGAAATCCATTTTTCATCTTTATTAGTTTTAAACAATAAACTGTTATTTTTTCGAAACAAAAAAAAAAGAGAAATTAACGAAATTTTCTGTTCAACTCGCGAAAATTTCGTTCAGATCAAATATTTATTTCAGAAACTTTTAGATAATGAACTATGAGGTATTCCACGTGTTACAACCCAATTAATTATTGTTATTGAACAACATGGCGAATTTCACAAAATCTTTGTTCCAAATTTGAAACGTCTACTTTCAAATGAAAAAATATGTACCTGTACTTTAAAAAAAATGAGTTTTGTTAAAAATTCAAATTCAGCTCGCTGAACAATACTTCTCCAGGAAAATCGCATTATGTCCCCTTTTCGTTTCCACATCCTCATTAATATTTACTATATTTTAAATTCATCGAAGTATTTACTAATTTAATTGACTAATTTAATTTACACGCTGTTTTTCAAATTATTCATACCGAAGCCGGCGTTCCGTCAAGCTGTCGAGCTCCGTGATTCGAGACCATAATCGCGCTCGCTCCGTATTGGACTCCGATCAGTGCATCCTCCGCCGTTAGGACACCTTTCAAGACTATCGGCAACTTCGTTACACTGCAATGAAAGAAAAATATATATTTAGCATCAAACTTTTACAGCAAAAAAACTGCGATCATAAATAAATGGAAGGAAAATACCTCTTGAGCCATGCCACGTCCTGCCAAGTTAGGGAGTCGTCGAACAGATTCGTCACGTACTCGCTGAGGCCGGATCCCTCGCTCGCCGAATTTATCTTTTGCGACAAGTAACCATCGAAATTCGCAAGCCTACGTAAGTGCAGTACAACAAATCCAAATTATCCAACCCGTCAACGAAGACGATAACGACAAAACGAACTACCTCTATATATATGCCTACCTCAAATGTTTCGGCAAGGCGAATTTGTTCCTAATATCAGGCCTCCTATCGCCGAACATCGGCGTGTCGACAGTTAGGACCAAGGCCTTGAAGCCGGCCTTCTCGGCCCTTTGTATCAGATTGAGGGTGATTTTTCTGTCGTGATAAACGTACAGCTGGAACCATTTGATGGCGTTCGGCCCCGCTTTCGCCACCTCCTCGATGCTGCTCGTCGATATCGTCGAGAGGATGAAGACGGTCTTTGCTGCCTCGGCAGCTATTCAATATATTACAAGTGATTTGTTCAGTTTTTTTATTATGGTTCTTCATAGCATTTTGTTTATTTATTTTATCAAAAATCTGCAAGGAACGAAAGTTTGCTTGGTTCGCGAGATGTGAAAACTGCATTATACCATGAATACAAAAAGAATTTGTATATATATATAGCTTTTGATAAAGTATAAAGAATAATTAATGCAAAATGTCGTTAGCTCAGGTATCACTGATATCGCGAAAAAAATCGCAACCGCGCGTATCTTTGACTAAGTCTCTCGTTATCGCAGATAACAACAATACCGTTTCCGCGTGCCGCGATCAAATTTTTTATGCTAATTTTATACGAAGGTTTTCGCCTATATAAAAAATACTTCGATATATCCATTCAATGGCAAGCGCCAAGATTACAGCTATATCGAGTGCGGTTGATATCACGTAGCGGAAAAATTCATAACGATTCGCAAAACCGATTCGAATTGCTTCGCAGCGGTGCCGCAATAAAACGGAGGGGAAATCTGGTCACTACGCGCGTTTCTTGCTTCTGACGATATGGAGACGATTATATACTGGCAGCATCTGCTTTGTAAACGTCACGCTTATCGAGAAACGAGAGATCAGATGTTATCGTTGCGTCACACACCACCGGTCACTGCACCGATGGAGTAATACCGAATTATTCAATATACTTATATTGGCAGATAGATTACGCGCTAGATATTAGATTATAATCTATGTATAGAGTAAGACTAATGTTTTCATCGTAGACTTTCTCAAATTGTTTCGGCTTGTTACCTTTGACGTTGGCGCATTCGCCGTCGGGGTGTGCCATTCTCTGCATGGCCGTTGGCGAGACGCCCAATGGCATCGACACCTTTTCCCCGAGCACAGTTGTGCTGATATCCCTTTTCGATACATTTCGCAGTACTCGAGGACGAATACGAAGTCTGGAACGCGCAAATTGCATTTGACATCGTAATTATGTCCTATCGGAATCTAATTTTACATTAGATATTCTCTGAATACATATTAGAAGGTTATAGAGATATAGGTAATTCAAACAGTTTTTATCTCGTATTTGAATAGACGGAAAAATTTACTTTGGAAGTAGATAATTTTTGATTATCGCACTTGGGGGTATGTATATAAATCTTGTCTTTCTATGATGTAATTGTGAACTGTTAGACGTGAGTTTTATCACTTGAAAAGTTTCCATAATAAGGTATTCAAAGAAATATTAGAGTTTGAAATGCTACTGGTTTGTTATAGTTTTAATTGATAGATTATAATTAATCAAAGCTATCGCGAAGACATAAACATGAAATGTGTATACGTACTTCTTGAAAGCCTCTCTGTTCAATTTCAATGTGTGTTCATCGCCAGCTCCACTTTTGTAATAATCTCTGACGACGGGCGTTAGATTATTCAGTGCGTAGTTTTCAAAGTCTCGGATACAAACGAATTGCGCCATTTTTCAGCTATGTAAACAAATACGAATTTATGTAAAAAAAATATTATGTTTTAACGGTGAATTAATCGGGGAAGGGTCATTATTACGTAATGCGCAATTAAAAACGAAAACAAAGCCATTTAATCACCCGTTACGCAGCATCCTACATTACGTCAATCAATGCGCGATAAGTTAACATTGTCGAGAACGTATGCACAACGAAATTACAATATTACACGACTATTAAAAATATATAAAAGCTTCTGATAAAAGTTGAAAAAATCTGATAAAAATATTTCGTATATCATTTTGTTCGATATTACTTAACGAAAATTATAATGAAATGTAATTAAATGTGCTTATTTTATGCAATACCTATAACAAAATTCAACCCTGAACTTTAAAAAAATTAAACTGTACACAGAGAAAAGAAAATCTTTACATCTATTACTTTGCATACTACAATCAAATAGTATTCGCCTCAAAACCCAAATTATATAATTATTATAAAATATTTCGAATCCTTAACTTCTTCTACTTTTAATAGAAAATATCCGTTTTTTTATATTAACATTTCTTGATATAGTTAAGAAATATGACAGAATTGAAAAATTAAAGTGAAAAAATATATAATACATAATTTTTTATAGTTAAAAATATACTTTTTACTATTACAAAAACGTCTCTTAATAATTAAGAATCCTTGAATTTGATATACGAATTTATCTAATTATAAATGAACATTCGTCCGTTTGTTAATAGTTAATGACGATTCTTAATAGTAAAGATTTTCTTTTCTCTGTGTATACACCGACCTGTGTCGCAGCGAACTCGCTTCACCAAACCTAGGTATATACAACAGCTGACCGACAGACCGACTGACTGAAAGCTCACCGCGATGATCGCGCAACAAGCTCTTAGCTGTCACCTCCGTGTTCAATGCCAATGTGACTGATAAGCCTCCCCCAAGACTCTCAACGCCTGTAGCCGCGCTCACATGATTTTCTGCTTCTCATCCCCCCACCCCACAGCTTCGTCGATCGACAACGGAAATCTTTGTGAAATTCTTCACGGGAGATAAGCGCGGCGTACGCAGCAGTTCGTTGCTGAGAAAGTTCGTTGTTTAGACGCGGGTCTAAGGTCGCGTCTAATGCCCCAGCGATTTCAATTAGACGAAGAATCGGCTACTCTCATGTGCCGCTGTGATGATACTGGTGGTAGCTGCGCGACCTGGGTGAGCTGGACAATATATTCCACGGAACTGAACAGCTGAACTGAATCTATTGTAGAAAAGACTTCTTCTATGATGGGAGAGGAGTGAATTGGTATATGAGTTACCGATTCGATGATAAGGAGGGTCGAGATGAATAATTGGCTGATTCCATTCATAGATCGGATTTTTTTTGCCTGAACACTATAAAAAAAACTATATTTAAACCATATTTAAATAGAGATGTCTCGGGATTTGGCTTGAAGAATTTTTTTTTTCACTGTGCAGCCTAATCAATATTAGACGTAAAAATGGAGATTATTACAAAATTTGAATTTTACCTCAATTTTCAAACTGCTGTTACTTTGTCAATTTTCAACCTTTCGAGGTCATTGTTTTTTTAAATGCGAGGAAGTTTATGTAGTTTAAAAAAATAGTATACGCACCACGGGAGATAATAAAGAATGTCTCAGAATTTATACGCGATCTGGGACTTTTTTTACTCTTATACTCCCTAGGTGCGTAATATGCTATTACTAATAGATGAGAACATGCTATGGTTTGTTCATTTTTTAAACGAATTTTTAATGTTTTAATCCATTTTCTCGATTTTAAACAGTCGTGGCATTCTACAAAGAATTATGCCTTTTCTCTTCATCCATTTACAATGCCATTCGCTAATGTATTGATATTCCAAACGAAAAACTATTAAATAAGTCCCCTATGTCAAATTGGGGAATAGCTGATAATAAAGATTCTTTAGAAATATTAGTTGAAACAACCGCATTTTCTCAGGAAAACTTGAACAGTTTCCAAAAGCTATTTTAATTATTTTATTCGCATTCTGCGTTTTCATTGAATTTAGGAAAATCCGTTACATCAGAAAATATTATCATTTTCCTAGGTATTTGTGAAACCAATGCATTATTAATTTGTTTTCTTTTTCGAATGGCATACGATTGTCGCATCTTAGTGTTCACAGTTTAAGGCATTTTGATACGGAAGCCTGTATGGCTCGCCAAGTCGCCACCAACAGTTATCGCTCGCGTCGCTGCGGCGCAGAAAAAAGAGCGCTCCTTCAATCGTCAGATTTTTAAAATTTGCTCTGCTTTTCTTTAAGAGCGTTCTCCGAGAAAATGATTTTCTTGTGATTTTCCTGAAACTTGCAGAGAACGTTTGATTTTGTGTCCTTAGTATATGCTTCAAAGATCCACGTTCATAGCGGTATTCAAAATAGAAATATTTGATTTCAAAGTTTCAGCGTTATCACTCGCTTGAAAAATACATTTTGATTTACTGTAAAAAAAGTTTTCTTTGTGATTTTTTTTTCAATTGTAAGGCATACAACTATAAAGCAAGAGGAATAATATGGTATAATTTTCAATATGGCGAGCGATATTAATTTCAGAAACATAGCAACATAAAGAAAAACTCCACGTTATTTGTATATCTATATATAATATTCACACCGTGTAAGTGCTATTTATTTAAATATCGCATTGACACTTTTTATCTTACACCGACATTTTTTTTAATTTTTGGAGTAGTGATAGAGACTCATGAAGGATTTCCATCATAAATAATATTTTTAAATCACAATTTTTACGATATTGATGAATTTGAGCTGGAGTATGTCCTTAAGCGCCGAATTATTCATGAAACGTGTGAAGGCCATAAGTTCGCTGCAATAATAATGATAAAAGCCCGAATTTGCATGCGCGAAATATTTGCTTCAAAATACCCTAACCTCTTGCGCAAATATCAATAATCTTTGGCATACTTCTCGGGCATTTGATTAAAGAAATGATAAGGATTGAGTTTAATGAATTCTTGTGTCTGAAAGTGCAGCGCGGAAGGTTTGTTCTCGTATGTGAAAAGGCGTTTATTTTTAAATGATTTTTCTTTCATTTTCAGAATATATTATCTATGCCAGTAGCTGTAATGGTGTAATATAGAAAGTCATATCTTGACAGACAGTTACAAACTACTATTTATTAACTATAATTTACATTGGATCTGTTGAAGACTTGGAGTTTTTGCACGGTGAGAGCCACATGAGCCTTGGAAACAAACCAAAATGGATTATATAAAAATTTGGGATGGAAACATTCGAGCATTAACCTCAAGCATTTGATGAAGATTTGTACAACTCTAAATTAGTGTATTTTAATACTCCAATTAAAATTTCAGAACACTTCATTGCTTGTGAAGCGAGATACTAATGTTTTCATTTTTCGCTTTCTCATTC
>JAPYZP010004786.1:0-10735 GCA_030522985.1 Torymus sinensis
GATACTCAACAAAATTTGTATTGATGAAACAATAATTTTTAACAATTCTTCTTGGAAATTGTAAACTTTTTCCCATATAATGTGCTATACAAAAAGTTTTAAGTTTTTGAGTTAAAAAATCACAAAAATTGAAGAATTTTAAAAAAATTCAAAATTTTCAAATTTTTAAAAAATTCTAATTCTTGAACGGTTGCATATTTTGCTCTAAAATTTTATCGCTGTATTTTGGGGCTAATTTGGAACCGGTAAACAAATTTTGAGCAATTTTAAAATTTTGAAGGGGATAGTTGACCTGAAACGTCCCATGGGAAGTTTATATATATATACACACACGCACCTTTAAACTTCACTCAATTTAGATTGCGATTTAGATTATCTAAATAATGTTATTTACCCGGGGATCATAGTAATCCTCTTGTGCAGAGAGCCGAAATATCGTCTTTCTACACAACTTGTACGTGATAATCCTCGTGAAAAGGGTCTGAAAATTACTACAGTTGGAAAGTGAGTTTGATGTAGGGTTAACAGCTTAACATTTTGGCGGATGTGTATTACCTTTTTGTATACAGATATTTGTTATAATACAGGTAAGGAGGACCAGGGCAAGTTGGCATACGGGGTAGGTTAAGAAATTGCTAGTAACTCGTGGTTGAAATAACAGAGGTAAAGGCTGTTGATGTCAGTAACGTAAAAGGAATCAGGAATATGTGTTTTAATTTTTAGTCGATAAGTATCATGCGCCGTGAAAAGATGCAAGTTTAAAAATTTTGTTTCCTCATCGAGGAAGCTTTGTGACGATGAAAAAAAAAGTTTTCGAGAAAACATTTAGAAACATGTTTCAAGTGATTAGAAGTCAGAATCTCAGAATATGCTACTTTTAAAAAATGCCGCTGTGTGTGTGTGTGTGTGCGTGTGTGTGTGTGTGTGTGTGTGTGTGTGTGTGTGTGTGTGTGTGTGTGTGTGTGTGTGTGTGTGTGTGTGTGTGTGTGTATTTTCGGACAAAGCTCAAAAGATTTGTTTTGCTTTCAATATGATTGGAAAAAAAATAATATTGTATGATTCTTTAGTTAATATTTTTTTCTTATCGATTTTTCACTTTTTGAAAAAGTATTTTTCATTTTTGAAAAGCTTTAACTTGAATATCGTGTTCTTATTAGAAATTCATTTGATGTAGGGAAAACTTATCTGTAATTTAAAAAAAAATGATTTCAATAGCTATATTCCTGCACGAGTTATTTAAAAAAACGTGATTTTTCGTTTAGAGGTCTCCGAAATAGTAAAAGATTGAGGTGTAATGTCTCGTATAGAAATCTACAGTTTAGCAAAATTTCAAGTAGTTACAACCAATATTTTTAGTGAAAAAAATTATTTTATAAAATAAAATCGATTTCCTTTGATATGCGATAACTAGAGTAAAGTGTATCGAATCACTTTGAAATTTTGGAGAAAGATAGTTTTTATATATACCTCGGATAAGTTCGTTGTTCAGAAAAATTCATTTATAAATTCAAGAGATATTGGAGGTTACAAATTTTTATGAAATATATTCGAATATCTGTTTCTCCGAGATTATTAAATAAATCGATTCAAAATTTTAACCACTTATTAAACTTATTAAAGAGTATGCCTGGCTAAAATTCCAAGAAATTATCTTCATTTCATTTAGAGAAAAAAATTATTTTATAAAAAAGTATATTTTCATGTTGTGATACGATAACAAGAGTCAAAAAATCAACTACTCGTCTTGAAATTTAGCACAGATGTAGCTTTCACATATCTTCAGATCGAGTTGGTTGCTCGAAGAAATGTGGCTGTTACGACCAAAGATATAAGAGGTTAAAAATTTTTTGAAATATTTTTGAATACCTCTTTTTCAGAGAATATTTGACCAATCAATTCAAAATTTTAACCACTTATTAAAAACTATACTCACAAGGAGAGTGTACAACCTGCGAGAAGCGGATTTTAGCGGGAATTTGAGAGTCGATTTCTAGGACCTAAAAATGAATCCCAGTGCTCACCATTTCGTCCAATGGGCCGTTTTTCTTGAAATATGGGCAATCTGATCTGAAATATACTCTATTTCAATAAAAAATTATGTCTCTCCTATTGACAGTCACATTGCAAGTATTCAAGATGCAAAAACGAGCAAAGAAGATTATAAAAGTAGACACGAAAGCTATAATTTAAGCCCTGAATCGTTAAAAAATATTAATTTTTCAGGAAATTATAAGCAATTAAAGATAGCATAAGAAATTGATCTATCCATTTAATTGCTTAAAATGAAGACAAATTTTATCATCTCTGTTTTTATCATCTCAGTTTTTATCATCTCTGATCGCATGGAATCCGCAATTAAGCTTATTTTCATGAATATTTGAAAGTTTCCGCAATAGAGCGAGGGAGGGTGTGAGAGAGAGAGAGAGAGAGAGAGAGAGTGAGAGAGAGAGAGAGCACTGAACGGTAGTAACCATATTCCGAGATGTAATTAACAAAATTTTCTGGGAATCTTCAGTAAAAAGCTGGACGGCACGATTTGTCTGTCATCGTTGACGACTCTTCTCGCACACGCAAAGCGCGAGCGCTGAATGGGAGAGCATTATTAGTACTTCAGCCGTCTCTTCCTCTTATTCTCTCACTCTCTCACCTCCTCCCTCTCTATCACTCTTTTTACTTATCTCACTCACTCTCTTTCTTACTCTCTCTCTCTCTCGCTCTCGCACTCCCTCTCTCCCTTTCTGCCATCGACTTGTGCCAAGGCCAATGTCACGTCATGAGAGTGGGAAAAGATACAGCGCGAATGAGAAAGAGAGAAAGAGAGAGAGAGAGAGAGAGAGAGAGAGAGAGAGAGAGAGAGAGAGAGAGAGAGAGAGAGAGAGAGATAACTTAATGAGGACGCTTTTGCAACTAATGCGTCACATAAAGTCAAAGAACTGCAATGACAGCGTGAGTGTATACTTAGCTATCGGGGTGGAAATTCGCGCTTCTATGTAAACAAACATTTTATAAATTTAATATTGTCAATGAAAAAAGATGTTCTAATTTGTTTGTAAACTTTTTTCAAATTCACTTGGAAAATTTCATTCTGCACTATTTTATAAGAAAGTATTTAAAAAGTAAAATATCATTCTACGAACTTCTGAATCATTCGACAAAATATTTTCACAACCAATTACGATATCTATATACTCGCAAATCTGTTTTCATTTCATCATTCTTACTAAACATCACCTCAAAATGCTCTCTACCCTACTTATTCTGGTACCCAACCCGCGCCACCTCAGCTACGAATCAATGCCTGCGTATATCCATAACCGAAAAACCACTGGTCCACTGATCCCTGCATCGACGCCCAAATCAGCTCGATCGTTCGCACATCCTGAAATGATATTACCACCAATGCATCATCTCTCTGTCTCTCGCCTCTCTCTACTCCAACCCATACACCCACACACGGGCTCGCATTAAAAGAGGGGCGCAATCGCCGGTCAAGGCGTACCTACCGCAGCGCGGCTTTCCGCGTCCGGTTTGTTGCCGAAACGTACTGATGAGGTGCTGCTGCTGCTGCTGCTGCTGCTCCTGTTGGCTCAGTCTAGTCTGGCTCTCCCTCTTTGAATAATTTGCTTTATGGGATAGTAGAAGTGTATGTGTGTGTGTGTGTGTGTGTGTGTGTGTGTGTGTATGTGTGTGTGAACGCTTGTGCATAGACGTGGCTGTGATGCGCGATGGGCGCGGGTCGCGCGAATGTAATGCTGCTGATGTTGCAGTGAGCTGTGCTGTGGTTTAGACGGTTTAGCGGGTTACCGGATACAGGAAGTGATTAGATCTTCGAGATGGGAAAAAATTTCGCCAGAGCAGGTCGTTCGATTTGTCGTTGCGAACCACGATTTTGCGAAGAAAATTTTATTATTCTAGTCTTCCCGGAGGCAAATATTTGATCTTCCAAAAAAAAAGAAAACAAAAACATGTTTTTCCATTTGTATAAGAAAAAAATTGTGTTTACAAGAAAAAAAAATACTGCTACTGCTGCTGCAGGCACACAAAATATATACTCGAAAAATATACGTATTTTTTTTAATGTAAACAATGTTTATTTTACGAAAAAATAACTCTGCCCGCTGTCCGCACAACATCGATTTCCACAATGTCAAGTCAATGTAATCAGTATCAAAAGCATAAGCGTTTGCAGCACGTTTATTACCAGCCATTAAAGAGCTTGATCATGTAACACCGTTCACCCGAATATATCCTATTCCCTAATAACACCGTTCTATACATATATACTAATCACTGCGCCACGTAGCGCTGCACGTTAAGAAAAAACCGTCAATTTCAAATCGTTCTACCTTTTTCCTCCCCCACATATAGCGCATGCACGTATTACGTATACATTTGTATAACAATTTACGCGTTATCTCACTAACACAATACACATTCACGCACAGTCTCTCCCCCCCCCCTCTCTCTCTCTCTTTCTGTTCTACCGGCCAGGTCAATTCGATTAATTCGAGCTCGTTCGGCGGACGATTTCCTGATTGAGCCGACGCCAGCAGTTAGACGAGCAGCAAATCGAGCGCAATAGGCTCGTCGCCGCGTAGCCGCGATCGCTCAAGTCAGAGGAGGCGGGTGGAAGGGTTTCCTCCCCTCTCTCTCTCTTTCTCTCTCTCTCTCTGTGGCATGATGCAGGAACTGCAAATGAGACGAGCAATTACGCGCGAATTGATGTTTTGGGTAGGTAAATGAGAGGGTTCTCAATAGACGCGAGGGTGTGGGTGTAACGAGAGACGTTTAACTTAGTGGAAGGTTTAATAGGGGTAACGTTGCTTTTGATGACGGGGTACAGGTGTAGCGCAGAACTATATATTGCCGCGCGTATACGTGATTGTTTAAAATATTCATTGCAAAGAGCAGACCCGTGGCAGTATCTCTTTGGGCGCGCGCCGCAGAATCGGTCGAACGAACGGATTCGATCGCGAGGAGCAAATTCATGGCGCTATATATACCTATAATAGGTTAGCGGCAGGGCCAGTGTGCGTGCGCGTGTGTGTACTTATGTGTATATGTGAACAAACCGTCGACTACCGAATCGCAGTAAATATTGTGGGAGTCGCGTTGGGAATATAGTGGCTCGGGTTGAATTGATTTTTATAGCACTGTTGTGTGACCTAAATCCGCCTATTCGTGCTTCAAGCATTCCCGCCCTGCAACTAATTATATCGATCATATTTTCATTATTTTTCAGAACCAGTCGACAATCCGAACATTCTAATTGCATGCGTTCGTTAAAAAGCTCCATTGTAGTACTTAAATAACGTCATTCGGAGTTAGTCTTTTCGATACCCACTCATTACAACTATATGGTTTTGGTCAATTTTAGGTAACCTCTTCGTTCGATCAACACTGCTTTCACTAGGAAGTCACGTATGAACTTCTTTAATTAAGCGAGACTAAAGTGACCGTTTTTAGACAGACGGGCGAAAATAGTCGTCAGCGGGTGTTATTGAACTTTTATCGGCTGCTTGTGATGAACAATTTTCGGAAATTTTTCGAAAAATCATCGTTAATTGGTACAAAATCAGTTAAAATTATTCAAATTCGACCGTCAAAAATATATTTTATTGTTAACAGGAAAGAAGAGTCGCTTATGATTCCCGCGAAAAACGGTAAAAGTAGTTAAAAGAGGTAAACAATGCCAACTTTGGTCCCGCTTTTCAGGGAAAAAGTGGCCATTTTAGTTGAGATGTAAATAAAAATATTAACTAAATCAAAATTACAAATACTTCAAACAACGCATGGTTATCGGGTCTAAACCAGTCACATTAATCCCGCTTAATATAAAAATTAAAAAATGCGAAAAATAGTACATGCGTTATAAAAAATATATGGTGTGCACCAAGGGCTAAGTGGGCTTTTTGACCGAGTGTGGAGTTGCAGTACGAGTCAGAAGCGAACAAGCACAGGCCGAATGCTAGTCCGTATTCCGAGACAACGACGACTTCAAAAGTCCACTTTACACCCTTGACACACAATGTACTATTGAACACCAATATTATTTTTACTAGAAAGTTGATTTTATAAAATTTTTTATATAATTTTAATTTTAAATAATTAAAAATTTTTTTTACGTATATCTATATAATCAGTTATTTAGAGATATAATACCAATGAAGATAAAAATAATAATCTTGTTACTAGAAGTTTAGTTTTAAAGAAGTTCACTTATGTTTACGAAAATACATATAGTTTTGTCACCCTTCATAAAAAAATTCTGCGTACACAAAAATATCTAACTACCACCCTCTATAATGTCTACAAAGAACCTCAACAAATCCATCAACCTCAGCCCGTCACCCGCGATTTCCCATCATGAATGGCCGACGAAAATAGCGCACGAGCTTAACCACAAAGGATGCTCGTCCGTATACCGTGAGAAGAACTCCTTCTCTGGTACAAAAAAAAGAAAAGAAAACTATACCGACATTAAAACCAGCGCGACTGGCAGAACAAGACGTGCAAAACAGGCGAATGGACCGCGATCCGCGAGGAGCGAGAGAGAAAAATAGGGGGATCCCCAGTCGAATCGATCATTGTTGCCTCGTGCGCGGCTGTGTGGGTATCGTCGTCGTTGTCGTCGTCGATTTTCCGCTCGTCCGCGACGTCATCGCTCGTTTCACCTTCCAGAAAGTTTATACGACTTCTTTTCGGATCGGGAGATTTATTGGGGATCAATGGCCCGCTGGGTATAATACTATATTATTGCGCGGTCGGATTGAGATTGCAATTGGATTGCAACGTGTTTGGTAAATGTATGTCGTGCTGTTTGGTATAATGCTGATTGATTATGTATTCCCGTATGGATTTGTCGACCGGGTTTTTAATGAATCCCAAATTTTTTAATTAACGTGTATACTATAGTGAGCTCTCGATGATGGCAAATGGAAACGACGATAAAGTAGGAAAAACTCGAGTAGAGTTTCTTGTACGGATCATTTCAAATGTATAGAGAGATAGGACGTGTCGTATTCATTATTTACAAAATCGATTATTGATTTTCTATGATGGCGTTAAAACGATTGCCTACAACAAAATAGCGTGTCGCGCTTGACCTACATATAAGTAAAACTTGCATTGAATATGAGTATCGATGCGCATAAAAATTTAAATGATACTTTTCATCGGCGATATATCGTAATTAGAAGCGATTAAAATCATTAATTATGCATACAAATCAAATAAAAATCTTTTTCTAGTATGAAGGAAAAAATGTATATTTTGTTCTATCGCGTCGCTTAGCATTGCGATGTACGGCCACGTCCAGTTTATTATATGATTGATTTTTTTTTCTGCATCGGCGATTTGTGCGAATGCGAAAAATCAAACGTTCGCGTATTATACTCATATAGTTCATTCGTGGCATGCGCACATTAATATTCACTGAGTTTAAAATATTTAAAACTACTATAAGCCATACGTAAAAATATCTCTAAATTAAATTGTTGCAACGGTATTGAACAACGAGAGCAAAAGGGAGAAAAAAATAATCTTCATATTTCCGGCCCGTTGGTACCATCACGTTCAGCTTGAGATTTTAAATTGTCATAGACAAAATTGTTCTTCGCAGCTCTTAGGAACAAATTGTCATCCCCCTCAAGTGAAATTGTCGTTCGCGTATTACTTTACATTTCGTGTCCTACATTCACGAATGATATTACTCCGCATTCATGGGTGAAAAGTAGGGATAAAGGAGGAAAAGGTTGATATAATAAAGTAACAGCATCGAGGATTGACAGCCCATTAATATTAATGCGTTATACAAATTATGTAATTTTATAGTTTTTTGTAAAATTTTTTCTTTTTTTATTTCATAAAATATTTATTTCATGATTATTATTCTTTATAATCTTTATTTGTATAGCACTTTCTTCCAATCTTCGCGGCAATAAAGAAATGTGTCGAGCCACGTCACTCATGCCATTTCCACATCCTTCCACCTTTGTTTTTTTGCTTCCTCCTAGAGGAAGCTTTGTGATAGTAAAGAACAAAGTTTTTAAGAAAATGTGTTACGAATGTTGTTTGCGTTAGCAAATTTGAAATCGAAATATACACTATTTTTAGAAAATGTCCGTATGGATGTGTATATGTGTGCGTGTGTATGTGTTATATATTATGTACATATAACATATAAACAGCGGCAGTGTTCAGTATAGTTCCGATCCGAGCTGTCACATGAATATTTAAAATGCGCCTTTGATCACGATTTAAGTATTTAACTGATGCGGCTCAATTTATCGATGCGATCAGCTTTTCAAGATCCGGTACGACTAATCCTGATGAAATTGATACTATTATGTTATATTGATCATGCGAATACTCGGATCCGAGTAAATATTAGTTTTTTACTTCACGTAATATGTTGCTAACAAGTTAAAATAAATTCATGATCATTGCATATAATAAAACATTTCCGCGCTTAATGAAATATAACTGAACTCGTCTCCACGTGCCGCCTTCCGATATTCACAGTGAACTTTTCTACATAGAAAACCTCTAGAAGTCGATGTATCTCTGCCTCTTGTCAAATTATCCCTAAAAATAACCATAGATACCTATACGACAATCCCCACAAAACCTTCAATCTGCCTCAAAATCCAATCCCATCCAAACACCATCCATCCACCAATACTTACCACCTTCAATACATACATCACATTCACAGCAACGCAAACATGCGGTTGCATTATTTAGGCTTTTCGTAAACCTATGGCGCATAGCAAGAAGCGAAAGCTCGATTCGTATCTATATATGCGCCCACGCGCACGAACGATCCCCCCCTCTCTGTCTCTCTCTCTCTCTCTCTCTCTCTCTACCTCTATCCTCTCTGCAACCGTAATTGCAGCGCCGGCCGGCAGGCCGATTGTTTAATTAGCGTTGCATTCGATTAGCCCACATGATGCACACGTACGTTCGATTTTACAATTTACATGTCTCGACCTGATTACTTTGATAAACGCCATCGGCCCGTACGGATATATACGGGACGATGCGCGCTTTGAGCGTTGCAGGGGAATGGGAATTTGTGAGTGATTTGGAAAAAGAGGGAGATTGAATTTTGCAGTTTGCAATGGGAAAATTCGACAGACAGGTTCTGCGTATTTTGCATTTATTGAGAAATATCAATATGGAGAAATATAAATATGGAAAATACATATACTGCAATTTGTTTGTTGGGAATTGTAATTATCATCGGGATAATATATGTTATAAAGTCAAAAATAAATGGTAAATTTGACATATAGAACGGTGAAAATTCTTGGATCTTTGTACTTTTTAGAAGAAAGTAAATATTTTGTATTTTTAAACAAAGAAAAATTCTATTTTGTGCTTTCAAAATAATACTTTTCCTGGTAGAAATCACTCTATGGGAAATGGTCAGGAAAATAATAAATAGCTAGTAAAAATAGGTAATTTCTGGCTAGTGATGAAACGATTTTTCCGGTCTATTCAAGATCCGCTTGTGTGAAAAAGAATCCTCTTGACTAAAAAAATATCTTTTCTAGTATGTTTCAGCTAAAAAAAAAATTGTAATTACTGCTGCTACTTCTTGTGCAATCACTAATCACGACTTTTTTACCATTTATATATTAAGCGCAATCGGTAATACGTTAAACTTGTGAAAAAAGCCAAAGAAAAAAATGTTGTACGAAGTCAGTTTAGAAGTGCAGTCACCGGGAATCGAACTCTCGCCGACCTTCGGATTGGGAGGCCGATGCCTTAGCCACATGACTATCTGAGTCTCTGATAGAGAATCACAAAAAAAGAAAGATACGCTACTTCCATTTCCTCTTGCGCCAAAAGCAAAAATCATTTTGGACTAACAACTTGTTCAATAAGCACCTGAATTTGGCTACTTTGAAAAAGCAAATCCTTTTATATCAAAATGAATCATTTCCATTAAAAAGAAGTTTCATTTTGGTGCAAGATTAATTAGAGATCAATTTAGAAAGAAAAATGGGATTCACATGAAATTATTACTTTTTGTTCTACTAAAATCATTATACGCGAAAGGAGATTTCTCTTTTAATCTAGAGGATAATCATTTCAAATAGAAAACTTAGATTTTCGATATCAAAATAAAATTTTTGATTTAATAAGATAATCATTTTCCATCCAAAGGATTTTCCCAAAAGGAATTTCTTTTTGACCCAAATAATTAATTTCTCTCAGTGGATCTTTATTAGCTGTTCGTATACCTGTAGAAACGAAACATACTATTTTCAACCAACGTATACTTATTAAAAGTACAAATTTTAGAGTTCATTGAAAACAGCTATAAATGAAATGCTTCTCTCTTAAAAAACTGATGACCGGAAAGTGAAGCCAAAATAAAACCTTTGCTGTTGGTTAAGTCCGTTTATAAGTAGTCTATGATTGGTTGTAGTAGACGTAAACTTTTTATACTTAAGGTGTCATCTGATTGGTTGAGAATCTAACTTTTATATGAAATGAATTTATCTGTGTTTCTTATTTTGAGTCTTATCTTCTTTTTAAAAAATGATGACGGAAAAATGAAACGAAAATAAAATATTTGTAATTGACTTTAGTTAGAGTTTATGTTCTACGACTTAAAAAGACGTACCTATATCCTCTCTTAAAAAAGTGATGGACGAAATCTGTCATCACAATAAGACTGTTTTGATTGGTTGTGACTGGAGCATTTAATTGGTCTGCATAGAAT
>JAPYZP010004787.1:0-11791 GCA_030522985.1 Torymus sinensis
ATATCTTATGATATCTATCAATAAAACGATTCATTACCGTTGTCCAAGTATAGGTCGAATTTTTCATTTTGTCCAAGTACTACCCATTTTACCTTATATTGTTCAATATATAAATAATAACATGAAATTAATTTAATACGTCTATATCTTTTCATTTTTTCGATTTTACAAATGATTTTCTTGTCATCACATTTGTAAGGGTTAGCATAGTTTAGGTTACAACACGTGCGCTGTCGTGAACGTTGCCATGCAACGATCAACAAAGAGCGGCCACAAAAGTCGCTCTTCCCGGAGCGAAAACAGGCCGGGAAGACGTATACTTTCGGCTAAGGGATGAAGAACTAGTATATTACGACCCATGGCCAGTAAAATAAGAAATGTCTCAGATCACGTGTAATTGTCGGCCGAGGCGAAGCCGAGGTGGACAAACATGTGATCTGAGCAGCGGCCGGGAAGTTGGCGCTTTCCGGCCGGAGGGCAGAAAAATTATTTTCTGTTTAAAATCTAATCTAGATAATAGATTTTAGTAACTGACAACAGGTTCCGTTTTCGGGTTTATATTTCATGTAGATAAATTTAAATTTGTGTTGACATCTTCGCTGCGGCAACCACCTATTGGTGCTGTCACATAAGATTAAAGATAATTCTAACCCAAAAAGAGGCCACATGTAAATGAAAAAATAGGTTACCATAAGAATAATATTGTATAGTACAAACTACAAAATAGTATATAATACAAACAACAGTTTATGTAAAATGAGAATTAAAAATTCACCACATATTTTAGATCAAGAACAATAATGCACTGTAAGTAAGGGAGCCAAATTTTGGAGTGAAATTTCGCAATACTAGGATCAGGTGTTTTTCTATAGTGGCTGTGTATTGTACTTACATTGTAATTGCACTTTTGTATAAAACTACAGTGAGAAAAGAATATTGTTATAGTTAACATATTTATCTATTTGATTGAAACTGCAATATTGTAACTGTTGCAACCATACCGCATCATTAGACATATGCGAACATATAATACGACATATAAAACTAAACAAAAGTGACAGTAGTTTTGCAAGGTACCCTTTCAAGTAAGTAATTACCGGTGATCATCAACACATCACGTTCTATGTGGGTGCACAAGATAATGTCGGAAGAAATGTTCTCGTGCAAATGAGACGTACTGTAAAAGATGCCTAGGTCTTTAATTAATGAGAGTAACATACCAATGCATCGATTATACTACAGAACATCGATTCTACCTAAGCTAACGAAGCACTCTGTAGCTGCAAGATCTATGAAGAATAATAGAGTCGTGGGATCACACAGACTTTAAAAGGAGTGTAAATGTCGTCGCTAGGAGTTACTCGAAGCTCCTGGTATACCATATCTATAGATATTTATGCTGTTCTATTTCATGTCCACTGGAAGTCTGGAAAATTTGTTTGAGCAAAAGAAAGGTTCAGCGGCTAGTTCATCAGCATACTGACTGTTATTTGTAGGCATCAAGGTCAACTGAACAAAGGAATCAATGCTCTCGACTCGTGTGTTTGTGGCTTTCATAGACTAGAAGAACGCTTTTAACTCCTTTAGATTTGAAACCCAACTAAAAGTGTAGGTCCTAGGAACCATTGCTGAGGATAGAATACAATGGTATGGAATTGAAGAGCTCAGGGCGACATACGGTCAGCTCATATTTCGAGTTGGCCCCTATAAAAGTCCCGAACACTGGAGGAATATTCTGTTCCCTTAGCCAGAACCATGGGCCAATCATCAATTGTCGTCATTTGTATATATATTGCGACTATCGTTCTCAAGATTCTTACGAAATCTGTTTCCCTTACGAAAAGTTGAATGTTAAAAAAGGGGTAATACAAAAAAACATGCAAAAATCACGCCTGACAACATCGTCCGGCTTATGTTTCTAAACAGAGAATCGTGGATGAATGTGTCTATCCGCGTATATCGAGAAAGTTCGACGGAAGAAAAAGGCCGAACTAGATGTTGGTTATCGAACAACATGTATTGCCATGTAAATATATAGTCTTAGATAATTTTTCTGTGAAAGATATATTTTTGAATTATGAACACTGAAGCTCTCATTATACGCTGTTAAAATCCAAAAAACGTTCAACATGGAAGATATATTTCTTCACATTTTTTCAACTATATTCTACCTTTAAATAATCCAGTGATCCAATTATTTCACGGGCGTTATCTTGTCTCATCCACCTTCTCCACTATTCTTCCATCTTATCATCTCAGCTATCCAAAGAAAACCTAGCTCTCTCTCTCTCTCTCTTTCTCTCTCTTTCTCTGATTCGTGCACTTCTTTCATGCCGTTGTAGAATCCACAGCATCAGCAGAAGCAACACCGATGCCAGGGTACTTTATACTCCCTTACACCCCGTGTGTGCACACACAGACACATGCGCGAGGATGGACCACCCGTGGTGCCTCGGCGCATCTGAATTAATTATTTGTTTTAATACGAAATCCACGGGGTGTGATTTAGTTGGCCGCCACAGGGGCAAGTAGGCGCGCACCTTTCTCTCTCTCTCTCTCTCTCTCTCTCTCTCTCTCTCCCTCCCTCCCTCCCTCCCTCTCTTCCTCTGCATATCTCTGTATATGAGTCGCGAGAGGCGCTCGCTATAAACAAGTCGGTGTCGTGTTGTGTCCGACTCGGAGGAGGGAGGAAGATGAAGGCGCACGGGGCTAACAAGTTACAGAGGCGCCCGCGCGCGCGTGAAAGCCGAGAGCGCGGTGTCCTTTTGCGCGCACAGCTCGCTTACCCACGCGCGTGTTCCATTTTTCGTTCTTCGCCAGCGTTTTTCTCTTTCTCGAAAGAGCGAGACGGTAAATTGACTAATGAGATGAGCGCCCCGGCACCGCGAGTAAGACCGTTTATATTTTATTTAAAGAGTTATGCGTGACGTCTTGGCGGAAAGCGCAGCTTTCTATGCATGCGTGTTTGCGCGCGCGCGTGTGTGTGTATAGCTGCTGCTCCCGGGCTAAGGTATTTATGAACTTTGAAACAGTGAGCCTTTTTTCCCCGCGAATGGCGCTCGGTCTGTGTCTTTTGCTTTTGGACGCGTTCCAAAGCATTCACCCTTTTTCTTGGTGGTCTTTCTTATTTTTTCTTCTCTTTCGCTTTCTCAACTCTCTCTTTTCCGTCTTCCTTCCTTATAATGGCCTTGGGTTTTCAGAATGCACATTCTTTTAAGTGCCTTGTAAATTTTCTGTTACTTCTGAAGTTCAAAAAAATGACTCGGCGCGCAATAGCCACGACAGCGGCGAGCTTTTAAATGAGACGCGTTTCACTTATATGAAATTGTGAAAGGGCCGTTTGTTTCTTTTGACTTTGCAGGCGGCGGCTGCTCAACTTCTCCTTTTTCTCGCCTCACGGAGGAAGATTCTCGCGACAATTATGCAGTTGCCCGTCTTTAGTTGTTAAAAAGAAATACGCTCGCGTACAAGACGCTAAATTAAACGCCAGTGTGAATAAATCAAGTTTTTATGCCCCCGTACGGGCCCTTGCGTAATGCGATTGTAAGGACTTCGTTTGGGCTTTGAAGACATAATGGTACGTAATTCGGTATTATATACTAACTTTTTATGCTCGTCGCTTCTTTATTGTTTACGTGAGAGTGAGGCACAATGCAATTACTCGAGCTATAAAAAAGGCCTTGGTCATTTCGTATTTTCAGAATAAGACAGCTCGAAAAAATAAAGTAATCAGCTTCTCGACTGAAATTGAATCACCGGTTCCTTAGTATTTAATGATTATTTTCATTCAGGTAAAATGAAATTTACGATTATAATAAGTATACTATTTTATTACCCATGGTCGGTACCTTTTAATGCTAAAATTAGATATAAAAAGTTGATAAAATTGTTACTATCTTCGCAAATGGAAATCCAAGTCTTATTGTTTTGAAATTTGTAGCATTCACAGGATAAATAATGCCTGTCTTGTGTAAGTAGATACAGATGACGCGGTACGACACACTCATTGCCGTACCCTCCTCTCATTTACCAGCTTGCATTCTTCAACGCATAAACACATAAATTTACCTATCCCGGTAAAGCAGCATCCTTGCGAGAGCGAAATTCCTTCCCCCGACATACGCCGCGACATAATGAGCCGCTAATACCTACAATTCATCCCCCTTCGCTCGTTGTCGCGAGTGGTAGCGCAATGAGTAATCGGCCGGCGCTGCTTGAAAAATGTCGCTCTCGAATTTTCGACCGGCTCGCGCTGCCTCGCTGTACGCGACAAAAAGAGAAGCGTCGCGACAAAACACCGCCACACAAGACACACTATTTCACTTTGATACATAAATATCGAAGATAAGATCAAGTAGCGTCAAATTGGCAGGAAGATAGAGTTCGCCCCGAAAATCAAAGGCCGACAATCTAAATTGCCGGATGCTCTCCTTCCTCTCGCATACACATGCACTCTCTCTCCTTCTCTCTCTCCCTGAATTCCAGAAGCTGTGGGCAAAAGCACGGCCCCCGTCTCGTGTTTCCTTTTTCCGCGAGTGTCCACGAGTTCTCGGAGAATCTCGTTTATGGATGGGCGGCCGGTGGGCCGTGTAGAACGGGTGTGCGCGCGACACGGTGGCGAATCGCGGAGCCCACTAATCACCAATAATGTTAATATTATGCAGCGCGGGCCACAATGCTGTTGCTGCCGCTGCTGCCGGCGCTGGTCTCCAATAAACTACGAGCGGCTCCTCTGCCCGAGATGCATGCACCTCTCGCATGCGATCGTCTTGTAGGAGCCGAGCGACTGCTGCCGTTCTCCCAGCACGGAGTCACTTGTTCCGTTCGTTCGCGTGCTCTTGCACCGCGTTAAAGAAAACGACAATATACGTCTCCCTCAGCTTCCAAAAATGATTTTACAATTGAATATGAGTCATATTAGTTATGTATTCAATTATCAGGCATACAGGGTAAACAATTTATATGTTTTTTAGTATGTGAGGAATAAATGGCTGGTGCATATGAAAACTATTTTTTTTACGATATTCCGAAAATGCAGTTATTGTTATGATAATATATAATATAAAATGTTTATAATCATATGTTATAGTAACAGTTGTAATATTATAGCTAAATTCTCCACAATTGTTCTATTGCAACTAAATTGTACAATAATGACAGTTTACACTTTTCTTAGTATAAGCAGCTAACACTCTAATTAAAACCTAAATTAGTAATAATTTTATTTTGTTTTTTAAAAAATTAGTTGAAGAAATGCGTAACCGTACCCTCTAGTGCTGAGGTTTATTAAAATGAAAATTTAGAATTGTTAATATGAACACAACAATATAATGTTAATACAACTTATTCTCAGGAAGAAAATATATGTTTTAATCTTTCACTCAATAATAGTATACCTAATTCCATTACATAACATAACCGCAAAACCTTAAATGTATTTAATTAGTAATAGCTTTTATCAAAAAATTATTATCATGAAAAGGAAACTTAACTAGTGAATGCCTACCGAGTATATGTTGTGCTGATCATCACCGATGAGAAACCACTCACATGCAGCGACTCATATGCAGACTTCATATATATTGTAAATCTTAATTTGGATACGTGCAATACATAATCGTGCAAATGCTTTAAGAGAACATATTTTTCCGAGCTGCTATTTTACATCTACATAAATGAGGCTAAAAGAAGAGAAAGAGTAATGGCATTGATCATACAGGAGAAGCGAGATGTAAGACGTTGTTAACCTGAATATTAAGAAGATAAGATTGTCAATTCAGATGTTTATCGTGCATCAAAATTTCTTAATGGTCCATAGTAAGTAGTCATGTGTAATAGTTAGCTCTTAAGTCATCCAGAGGACATAATATATATGCCTTTGGAGAACAATAGATTCATTTATTCTCTTCGTCGTATTAGGTCATAAAGTGAGTTATTAATGTAATAGACTATAAAAAATTATCTTCACACAACAAAAATATTTCATAAAAAATGTTATCATCCAATATCTCTTGAATGTATCAGTGGATTTTTCTGAACGACGAACTTGTCCGATGTATATATAAAAAAGATCTTTCCCCACAATTTCAAAGTGATTGGACACAATTTACTTCAGTTGTCGTATATCAAAGGAAGTCGATTTTTGTTATAAAATAATTTTTTTCTTTAAAAATATGAGTTGTAAATACTTGAAATTTTGGTAAAATGTAGATATCTATACAAGCCATTACCACAAAAATATACCTCGATATCTTTTACCATTTTGGAGATATAACCTCTAAACGAAAAATTACGTTTTTGTAAATAACTCGTACAGGAATATATCTATTCACATCATTTTTTTTCAAATTACAGATAAAAAAAATAAACAAAGAACCATCCAATATTATTTTTTTTCCAATGATGTTGTATGCAAAACAAATCTTTGAAGCTTTGGCCGAAGTAAAAATGGCAAAAGTTACAGCTGTTCACACACACACACACACACACCCACACACACACACCTACACCCACACCCACACCCACACACACACAAACATACACACACGCACTCACACACACAGCGACATTTTCTATAAATAGCATATTCTGACTTCTAATTACTTAAAACATGTTTCTAACATGTTTTCTCAAAAACTTTTTTTTCAGCGTCCAAAAGCTTCCTCTTTGAGGAAGCAAAATTACCATTGTATCAGACGGCGCTGCTAGCCACTTTAAAAATCGCTTTCAATTATATGATTTAAAACGAGCACCATTTGATATAAAATGGTTGTTCTGTGCTACGGGCACGGTAAAGAATCTGTAGATGGTGTGGGTGGACTTATAAAGCATTATGCTACTTCGCATAATCTTCGAGAGCCCCATGAAAAATCGATTCAAAATGCTAATGATTTCGTAGAACACATTCAAAAATATACAGATGCAATTAAAATAATACATTTACAAGACGTTGACATAGAAGAGTTTATAAAAGTAAAAACATGTTGATTGGCTTGCTATTCCTAAGTATCCTGGGATTCAAAAAACTCATTTATGGATTAAAGAAACGTGTAATGATAACGTACATTGTTTGACAGCAAAGACCACTGATCGTCTCTTTACTGAAGTAAGAACAATGAAGCAGAAAAACAAAGGTAGTAATAAAATAAAAAATCTAAAAGACAAAAATAAATAATTAAATACATACATATGTGTATACCTGTATATTACTTATGCACACAGATAAACGCCTTTATATTGACTGTTATATCCTTGACTATATATAAGCATTGAGCGTGAACAATTTGTTTGTGTTATCTCATTAGTGATCGCTATCCAGGGAAAATCCACTGAATCTCACAAATACGTCTAGATAGCTACTTAAGTCCTGTATCACGACAAAAGAAAATTTAAAAAGAGGCTTTTTTGAGAAAAATGCATTTTTCAGTAAAAAGTGCATAAATCGTGCATTTTTTATTTATTTTCTTTAAATAACATAAATAACATGAAAGAATGCTCAAACCTTGGTCAAATTATTTGTTACACTGTGCTAAAAAGCTTAAAAAACTAGTGAAACAGTAGCTGTTTGAAAATTTCATTGAACAAGTTTTTTTCTAAGTAAGGATTTTCTCGGAATTTTTCGACATTGCTGAACGCATGAAATTTTGATGCAACAAAAAAATTAAAATATACGGGTCAAATAATTTCTGGAGAAGAACATGAATACTTTAATTCCAAAATGATCGGTTACATAGGCATCGCGGTCCACCTGATTTGAGATGGATTCGGCCTATATTATTGCCTTAATTAAATTTAGAAATAGTAATTTTTAATTTGAAAAAAAACGCAGAGATTTAGAAGCCGCACTCTTAAACGACAAAATGTATTTACACCGATGGTGTTTCGATTTGTCTACATACATATAAAATGTATGTTTCTCGAATCATGTTGTACATGCCGTTCTGTATTAATAAATATTTGGAACAAGTTTTTATATTATATAAATATCAGAAAAAGAGACGAAAAAGATTCTCAAAAAAATTGGCGAAAAAATTTATTTGTAGTTATACGAAAAAAATACCTTAAGAAAAATTAGCAGAATCTTGATTAATTGTGGGACATACTCTAAACTTTTTGTATTAAAAATTAATAGAAAAAGTTTTAAAATTTAGTATCGTAAGGATTAATCTTTAGTAAATAATATTGTAAAAATTAAAGATCTAAATTTTAACAGATAGAAAATAATTTTTACCATATTATCTATTAAAAATCAATAGAAAAAGTTTAATTTTTAGTCGAAGTTATACTAAAAATTTAATAGACAGTATAGTAATTTAGATGGCGCAAGGGCCATCGGTAAAATAGGGTGTACCATATGCATATAAGTCGAAACGTTACTCATGTAAGTGCGACAGTGGCCAAATGGATAAGAGCGCAGCTTCGCAATCGGAGGGTCAAGGGTTTGAATCTACCTCTCGCTGATGTTTTTTTTCTCATAAATTTCAATCTCGCATGAAAATTACTATAATTTATTGTAAAACTTCATAGAATTCATGTTTGTCCCACTTTTAGCATAACACTCTATGAATTTTTAATGGATATTTCACTAATCATAATTTGTAATAAGATATTTCTTTCCGTGTATAAATAAGAATCTTTTTTCAACATGTGCATGAAGAAGGACCTTTCCTAAAAAGCACTTTTCCTCCCGCTACTACTTTTCTTCCCGCTGCGGTGGGAGGTATAGTATATTACGCAGCATGGGAGGAAAAAATTTGGACAGTTCATATCTCGTGTAATTGCCACCCGAACCGAAGGCGAGGATGGCAAACACGAGATGTGGGCTGGCCAATTTTGCTCCCGAGGAGCGTATACTATTTTACGTGTATTTAGTATGAATCATTAATAGCACACCAGTTAGAAAAGTTGATTATGCACAGTTTTGTCTACACATGCATACAAGAAATCGAAGCTATTTTTCAACATGATAGAAAACGGAGATTTCCACGGATATCGCACGTTATCCGGTTGGCATCTGCTTTACTCGCGGATAGCGTGGGTAGTTGAATAGGCGTATAATCAGGGCGTGAATTCGAAGTATTTAAGTGTCTGTTTCTGCAATGGCGGTAGTGCGCCTTTCTTTTCTCAGGTAATGATCTCTTTGTCCGGGCGATGCTCGCACGCGCGACTTTAATGGAAACCGTCCATTCAGCAACTCGCTGGCGACAATAGTTCGTGCCCGGAATATATTGCCCCGATTGCGAGGGGAAGATAAGTGCGACTGAAGCCCGTCGGAGTCGTCGTCTTTGCCGCTCTCTTCTTTCGCTCTTCTCTTCTCGGGGGCTTTCTTGCGCCTCATTGACTCAAGCGCATAGTCACCGTTTCACCTTGTTTTCACTTTGCACCTTCTTTCCCTCGTTCGGAAAGAAATACTTTTCATACTCGTTTGGTATCTATATTATTTTGAATTTATTTCATTTTAATCATATTTGTTATAATTATATGTTATCTCCATGATATAATTCTTTTGCGGTGTGTTATTTCTTCAGGGAGAGAAAAAAATCAGTAAAAATTACTATACTGTCAAGTAACGCTGACACAAATCTGAAAATCCAAAATTTTTACCAATATTTGGCAATTTTTACTAGACTTTTTGTAAACTTTACAAGAAGTCTAGTAAAAATTTCAAAAAAGTTTGGTAAAAATTTTGGATTTTCAGGTCTGTGTCAGTGTTAGTTGACAGTATAGTAATATTTACTGAAAGTTTTGTAATTTTTACTGATTTCCTTCTCTCCGTGTTCATAAATTGCTCCTTGTATGGTAAATGTTGAACACTGATGGATTTGTAATGTACTAGAATGCTGTGCGCGCTACGCGCGTCTTCAATGCGACTGAATTATCTTGAGTCAAGTACCATAATTATGTAATGTAAATCATAACGTAAATCATAACGGTAATGTATTTGTTAATGAATTCCCTTAATTTTTTTGTTAATATGTTGTTAATTCTGGATACATTGTACAATAAACTTGTTATGCCATTGAGGTGTTTCCATGTTTATGTAACTATTCATAATGTAACTGTACTCGGATTTCGTTATAACATAGAAATAGAGACAAATTGATCTCGTATACGGAGAAAAGAGGAGAGCATTGTAACGGATCGATTGAAATAGTTTAAATTTCGCGCGACGAAAAGCGCGAACAGCGCGACCTATATTAGCAGAGGTGCGAGGGGCATGTAATAGTGCGAGCCTCAACGTTCGGCCCACTTGCCTGCAAGCCGCTCGAGAGAACAGTTGGTTCCTGGTTCCTCTGCTTGCCACGCTAGGTTCAATCCCGAAAGGGGTAAGTTTAAACTATATTATATATTAGTAGAGACGCGTTACATTATTAATAAGTGAGCGCGTGACTTATGCGATATCCTTTTGTGCGACAAGGGTTTGGAACGAGCCACCAATACTGTCACGAGGCCTTGGCATCGACGCACGATGCAGCAGTACAACAACGTCGAGCGATTATTAACGCAGTGTATCTCACGCCGACGGCTATTTCCCTTTCGGGATAATAACATTAGGACCGATCAAAAAAGGCAAGTTATTATGCGCACATTTGTCAAATTTGTAAAAAGAAACGACGAAGATCTTTGCACAGATCTTGAATGCGCCATAGCTCGATATTAGATGTAATGTTTTAACGCCACGCAGACAAATTATTCGCTTGTTTCGAACCGGATGGTTCATCCTGTTATAATATATAAATATTTGACTGACAATATATCATGCTTTAAAAAAAAATATAATTGTCTATGTATTATTTTGACTGGCGTGCAAACGCATAAGACTAATTCTTTTCAGCATAAAAAGTAAAAAGTATAAATTTAGAAAAGAGCCGAGAGTGGAGAGGGTTCTAGTATGAATGCAGTATGTGCTATTTTATTCAAAAACTTATTTATTTTTTTTTAAATATAAAAACTATACTTTCACAAATTAATCCGATGTACTAACTACTGTAAAATTTCTTTGAAAAGCTAATTTTTAACTTTATTAATAACTCTATTAGAACCTATAAGTATAAACCACCCAGTATAAACCACCTAGGACCCAATATCCAGTTCCCGCCAACCGCCAACCGCCACCATCACCACTCACCAGCAACCTCAAACTCACCCTCAACTACACATTTGGATACATTTGCATTTGGATACATTTGCAAAACCGGAGGCGCCTTACCTCCTGGAGCGCCCGGTTCCAATTGAGCAGATCAGCTCGGCTTCCAGCCTTTTATATAGTCACCGACACCTTGGGCCACGCGTCTGTGCACCTCTCTTACTCTCTGTCTCTCTCCCTTTCTCTCTCTCTCTCTCTCTCTCTCTCTCTCTCTCTCTCTCTCCCTCTCTCGTCGCTCTAGTAGTGTTTGTGTCAGCTCGTGCTATAGTCTATTTTTCCCTGGTTAATTTACGCGGAGGAGCTTCCTGAGTGGTTTAAGTGCAAGCAGACGAGTGCAAGCTACGATTCTGCATAATAATCTCTGGTGCGAAGGCTGAGATTCCTTATCAATCGACAAATCTTTATGTCACTGCCTCGAAGGTTATAACCTGCCGACATTTTCGCTACCATCAACCAGTGTCGCAGAAGATCATCGGTGGCCAGTTTCTACACGTCAATCTCGTCATATTTACTTCAAGTATCTGTACTTTAATTTGTGTTTCGTTTAACCTATGTCGATTATTATATCTAGTGTACAGCGTTCGGTTAGTCTATATATGTTATGCGTAAATCTTCTATAGTTTGTAAAAAAGTAGTAGCCTCAAA
>JAPYZP010004788.1:0-14614 GCA_030522985.1 Torymus sinensis
AATTGATATGCGGATAAAACTGTGTCACAAGACCGTTTTTTTCTGTTCCAAATTTTTTTCGTCTAATGTGTGGTCTATAGAACAAGAAAAAACTTATGGTAGAGGTGTGCCTCAACATTTTTTTTTCGTCGTTTTTGTGACCGGATAAGGCGACATTTTCGGGGGAATTGCACATATATCGTCTAAGCAGCCCAAACAAAAAGAGATCCCCATACAATCCAGCGAATATTACACCGGGCTCCCTCTCCTTCCTCCGCGCTCGCAATTTTAATTTTAACTCTATTTATAACGGATACATAACGTAACGGGCTTGGCCGAGCAAAAGAAATAAAATCTTTATCCAATTACATAAATCCCTGCCCTCAAATGAAGTCTAACCACTCGCGCGCTACAAGAGAAATGCTTTAGCACTCACACGTACCCACACACACACTCGTACACACAAACCCCAAGAATCCACTTCCTCCATTAATCTGAATTGAATTCCCGACGCACTTCTCTCTCTCACTCTCGCGAGCAAACTCGTAAAGATAATAATCGTCATAAGCCGCCGCCGGCAGCACACAACGGCCCCCGTCCGTGTCACCGCAAAAAGCAAGAGAGAGAGGAGAAGTAGTACAAAAAGTAGCAACAGCAGCAGCAGCAGCGTCGACTAATAATAATCGGCGCTCATATTTCTCGAAATCCTCGCGGGCTCGCGCACGCGCAGGAGGAGCGGCCGTTTCTCTCACTTACGTTTTCATCCGCGAGCGCGGATTGATAAACGGCCGACATAAATCGAGCGCGCCTGTTCTCGTTAAAATGCTGCGCGGCAGCAGCGGCTACCTATGCGCGCCTTGCCTCTTTATCATTTAGCACTGTCTCTCTCTCTCTCTCGTTCACCCACACACGAGCGGGTATACAGGACGGGCATTGAGTATTATAAGGTAGGTGGGAAGGATGACGATGGGCGACGGTGAGAGCGCGTGGGATGGGTATATTTACATTGACGGTGTAATAATTTTCTGAGGAATCAGTGGACGGGATTATTTTCATTGGGAATCCTCTGTTATAGAAATTTAGTTTGAAATGGAGATAAAAGAAGACAGACTAACACTAACGAATGTTGTTCACGATATACTAGTTTAGCTTTTTCTTTTTCTCTAATTATCACTAACAAGATTCACGCGCGCTTTACTTTTCTGTTCAGAATCCCTTCACATCAAAATTTTAAAATATTACCTTTTTTGTTTATTGAAAAGTAGGTTTTTATATTTTGATAACTTTTTATACTTTGATTTTTGGAGTAAGTTTTAAGGTTACACTTTTAACAAAAGTACAAGATGAATAGAGGATAATTAAAACACGATATCAAAATGTGAAACACAGATTATTTCATATATAGCTATGTTTCTTAGCCATTCAGCTAAGAGCTTAAACCAAAAGCTAGCATTAGCGTCGATCAATCATGAACTCCGTTTAAAAGGACTTGACTATTGCAAAGGTTTTATTTCGGCTTTACATCATCATTTTTTTAAAAAAGGATTCGATAACACTACCGGATTAAAAATGACAGTCATATCTTTTCAATTATACTAAATTATAAAGTTCCTGTCTAATTCCTAAATTCTTATTTGGGTATCCTGATAGGAGAAACATATCACTTAACGGTCCAACCGACCGAACCTCGAAAACAGAATAGAAACCGTAAAATAGAAAACAGCCTCTTCCAACCGAACCTGCACGTACACTCCCGCCGTCAACTCCAGTTACACTCGCCTGGCCATTTTTCACCACCTCTGCCCATAAAAAATACATGAGATTCTAATCCCACAAGCAGGCGCGCACCAACCCAAACCTTTCGAGCATCGTGTACCGCATACACACATACACTCCTCCAATTTTTCACCTCCGCTGTGCGCACCGTCGCGTCGCCTTTCATCGCTCTCACACACACCTCTCTCACAGAAAAGCAAAAGAACGCTCGCTCGCGTGGGCGTCCCGACACGTCCTCTCGTTATTGCCTCGCTCCTCTCGTTATTCTCATGTAGATCGCGCACGCGAGCGTGTCCTCGTCGCGTCTCACTCTTTCCCTTGCAAATATCTGCCTTTCATCGATACACGTCGCCCGCGCGAGCGCGCGGCGCTCTCCCTCTGGCGCCCTTTCTAATTGCCGCGAGCGCGCGTTCTATGCTAATCCGAGAGAGAGATCGAGCGCGATTTCGCGGCATTGTTCGCGCGATTTGCATAGATTTGCCGATTTTCGAAACGGGGTTAGAGGAGCAATTAGGAGCACGGAGAGAGTGAGAGAGCGCAGGGATTTTTCGCGTGGAGGGTAGGTGTCGGGTATATAACGGTAAGGTCGTGTGTATGGATCTCGGATGAATTAGGAAATTCTGAGCGTGTTTTCGGGTTTTTTTTTAGATCGGGAGTGAGATTAGTGTTTCGAAAAATAGTAGAAGGAGTTTGTGAAATTTGCATAAGAATATATATGGTAATTGATTTTATGAATACTATTCGAGAGGAATTTTTTTTTTTTTTTTAGTCTCTAGGCTACTCTACATTAACGACGTTAAACATGTCACACAACAATCATAAATTTTGTATCTATATATACATTTAATTAATTAAAATTTCAAACAATGTCTTTCTAAAAAATCAGTATAAAAATCAATTAGACCCTTTCAACTCGTAAATCTTAAAACTTTACGACATTTTTTATACATCAAAAAGAAGTTGCATTCCAGGCAAGCCTTCAACGCCGCACAAACAAAACAAGAACAAAAATTTATGAATATTCATACACCAACCTAACGGCACTTTCTCGTCCAAAAAAAAGCACCACTCCCGCGAAACAATACACAACCCCCGCGAAAATCAATTAAAACTCCCCCACCCACCAAAAAAAAGAAGAAAAACCGCCACCTCCGCCGTCATCATTCCTCCGGTCAAATTTTTCATGTTCGCCGGTGCGCGCAGCCAATATCGCGACTACACGCGCCTGCGTATATCGAAAATTGGATCTCTCAAGGCCCATAGCGCTCGATATGGGCGGCATTGTCTCAATTCGGGGCGGCGGTGTCCGCCTTTGTCGCTTGTCGGCGCGGTCCCGCGTATAAGAGGCAACGCGCGCGGCGCGCGCAGATAACGAGCGCACACGCAGCGAAAAAACAACAACAAGAGGGGAGAGATTCGCACGGCGCGCGTGGGACAGCTGAGATGGACGGCGCGGAGATAAAGGAGAGGAAGAGGAGGGAGGAGGGAGGAGGAGAAGGCGTATGCTCGTTGTAAGGTTTGATAAGTCGAATTTTCGGTGTCACGGAGCGGATTAAGCGGTTTATGGGACGGCTGCGATGCGACTTGTTGTTTCGGCCCGATGAGATTGAAACTTTTCGATAAATTTCAGAGTGTAATATTAGTTTTTGTTCTTCAAAATGTAATTTAAACAAAAAAAAAAAATCAAAATCTTTTGATATATTATAAAAATTTATTCTAAATGTCGTTGATCTAATTTCTAGGAATTTTAAATTTAAAGATTGTTTTAAACTATATTAAGTATTTCATAGTATATTCTCTCCTGACAGTAGCGGCAATAATGTTGACCGTAAAATATTTAAATATTGTATAAAATATTACGAATGTATAACAACGAAACAAAAAAAAAACCTGCTTCGAAATCATCGAACGCGCCGCATGAATATATTCTAATAAAAGCAATTAGAATTACAAAAGCCCGCCTCATTAGCAACTTTAACATTTGTCCGAGAGATAAAAATCGGCTTATTTTCGGTGCGCCTCTTCTTCTGGCCGAGCGACGCGCAAGAGGAGCGCGAGGCGCAAAAAAGAACGAAGAACAAAGGCCAAAAACGAGGCAAGAAAGGGATAAAGACGAATGGGAAAAGACAACAGGAAGAACCCAAAGACCTCGATATTTGGCTTCTCCCGCTCTCTCATCTCTTTAAACTTTTAAAACACAAACACACACACTCGCGCATATATATAAATACACGAAGGGCTAACGGACCGGCGCAAAAACGCTTACAGAGTCTTTTGGCCGTATTACAGATGTACTCGAAAGCTTAACGATACGCGACTGTGTTTTTTTTTCTTTTCGGGACAAAAAAAAAGATGGTTCTTGTCTCGGGCGGGGAAAATGAATGAATCATTTGAGTTCATTTGGAATCGGAGAGGAGCATCAACGGCAGTGCGCGGCGATGGGAAAAAATGTAATGTAATCGCCGGGCAAATGCTGCTTTTTGGTAAGTTCGATGAAAAATTGATGTCGGCTCACGTTGCTGAGGCAGCTGCTGGTGGTGTAACGAGGGTTTTATCCATCGAGCAATTGTTACGAAGTGAAAAGTTGAAAAGATTCTTGCTGAAAAAAATTATATATAATAATGTCTGCCTCTCTAAAGTAACATAAGTGAAATTTCACTTATTTAAGTGAATATTCACTTATTTGTCAAGTGCATAGTCGTTCACTTAGAAAAAATGAATTCTCAAATAGTGAAAACTAAAAAAAACTTATATTTAAATGAAAATCCATGACATTTTTAAATAAGTAAAAAGTTCACTATTTGAAAAAGTGAAAAAGTACTTATGAATAAGTGAATAAAAAATCATTAAGCAATTAATTCACTTATTTGAAAGTGAACATTTCACTTTGCAATATGTCAATATTCACATATTCTCAGTGAACGTATTTGTACTAGACGAATAAGTGAATATTGACATGTAATAAGTTAAATTTTCACTTATTATGGAAATGAACTACTTTTTCAACTTTTAAATAAGTGAATGATATAGGCTTTCACATGTTAAATTGTTCACTTATTTAAAAAGTGAAAAAGACATTCACTTCTAAGATAAGTGAAACAAATTTTGACCAATATATAATATCTGCTTATATAACAATAATTAACTGATCGCGTAATCTTCTTCCCTGACAACCGCAAAACCTCGTACCTCATCAGCTTCCCCGAAATTTCCTGATAATTAAAGCAGCCCGATCGATTATTAAACCGTCCCCCCCTCTCCGCCCATCTTTATGAATTTTTAAACCGCGGAAAAAACTCTCGTTCGCGCATATTAAAGCATCAGAAAAATTCCGACTGAAAACTGGTTTCCTTATGGCTCTATACAGGCTGCGCGGGGCGTAAATTGATTTTTAAAATACTGCCCCCGCGTGCTTTACGACGCGTGCTCGTAAAGGCGCTCGCGAAAAAGTCGGCCTGTAATTAGCCCTGCGCGTATCAATGGGCTGGGAGGGAAGAAGCTCGGATCCCACGCCGCCCTGCTGAGAAGGAAAAGTGCAGCAGGTAGCAAGATAGTGAAGATCATGAATGCTAATCGTTGTAAAATATGGTTTTTCGTAAATTAAAGTGGAGGGTTTTAGATTAAAAGGGATTGAAAAGTATTAGTATACGCATTATTAAAGTTTGAACGCTAACTCTTAAAATCTAAAGACATTTTTGCATTTTTATGGAGTCTGTTCGATAGCAGTGTCTAGATGAAAATATTTTAAAGATGTTCCAGGTTTTATATTTGAATAGACAGAGATGATATTTTAACTTTTAACAAATCTCTATACACAACTTAATTATATCCTCAGCTAATCATACGTCTCATAATTTACGACATCCTTGGATTTTTCATTAGTAACAACTCTATTCAGAATGTAAATCCAATCTACAATCCGTTTAAAGATTTTCCATTCGAAAATAATGTGGTCGATAAGATGAGGGTTTTAAAAGCTTTCTCGTATTTATTTGATAAGTGAATAAGGTCCACGTAAAATATGTTGACCACTCAAAACTAGAAGCCAGGTAGTACTTTATAAACTTGTATATATTTGAATACAGATAGATAAAATAGTTTAAAAAGTGAATGTAATAGTAGCTAATTAGACATTTTCAAATGGAAGCCATTGTTATTACATAAACAAAATTTTTTTTTAAATTGCATTTTTCAGTTGCAGTTTGTGTTAGAACAACATTATATAGTTAAAAATTATTTTTGAGGTGAATCGAAAGCTTTCGTGCTAATTCTGTCAGTTAACATTTATTTATAAATATTTGATAATACAAATAACAATAAATTCATAAATATATAAATTGAAAAATGATTCCACTCATTAAATGACCAGAGTAAATCCACACACAGTAGTACCTCTACGCTAAGCTTAACGATCGCAAATTTCAACCCATAAATTACCTCTGAAACACTGATATTCCGTTCTATAATAGAATATAAATCTAATACTGTTCTTACTCTTCTCCCAGTCATCATCGTCATTACTCTCCACAATGCGGAGATCTCATCCAATTTTCGTTTCCTCTAAATCAAACAGCCCCATCCTCGCGCGAAAATCCCTATAATCCAACCATGACTCTTATACTCTCCCCCAACAACTGCACCGACTCTCTCTCTCCCTCTCGGACATCCTTAAAAGTCCAGAAAAGATCTGTGCGAATCGTAAAGCCTCCGCCGCCGCCGCCGGATGCGTAATGGCTCTTAATGCTGCGCGCGCGCGGCGACGCTAAATAATTTTCCGCTCGTGAATCAAAGCTGCGGTTTTACGCCGCGGCGCGAAGGACAAAATAATTGCGACTGCAGGCAACGACGACGGCGGCTGCAGCAGCAGGTAGGTATATATACATATATAGGTACGTGCAGCGCTGATAGTAATAAGTAGCCGGTGGACTAATAATAATGCGAGTACACCTCGCGCGCTGTGTAATTGCAAAGTGACCGCGGCGGCGGCGGCGGCGGATCGTTCCGGATGCGCACCTTATTGAGAATAGAATTATTTTTGTTTTGGTTTTTACGGTCGGGAGGATGGGGTGGACGGATACATGTATGTGTGTCGGGTGGTTAAGTAATTAAATGGAGTGGTTTTATTGAAAATGCGTAGGATGTGTGCTGATGCATATGTATATTCTGTTGTAGAGGAAAAAGTGCATCTCTTTTGTAAGTGAATGCAAGGCGTTTTAATGCACCCGGGATATTTATGAATGTCAGGGCAGTAATTATTAAGATTTAATTATGATGATAGTTTTTACTCATACATGATGGCTTACACTAACTATTGATGTGATCAAAACTATAGTTTAAATTTGGAAAAACTAAATATTCCCGGATTTGGAAAAAATATATCTCCGTAATTATACTTCAACGTATAAGTTTTTTACAATACAGCTGTCACTTTTTATAGTGTTAAAAAACTATAAGTATTGCGTTTATTATTAAAGATTCCCTATTTTATTAAAACAAACAAACACTATTGTTCAACGCCACGATGTTAACGTTCATATTTCTTGAACACACGTTCTTTAAAATCTTTTACAAAGACACAAAATTTTAACCTGTGGCATTAAATTTAATGTATTCATTATTACCATGAATTTTTTGCCAAACCCTTGGCAACCCTATACGACTACGCATTAGTTATTGATAATCTAGAATTAGACGGGCCGTAAACGAAATTTTTCTCGCATGCGAAGCTATATACAGCCGCTCTTAAAGGCGCTCGTAATTATGTACATCGTAACGATCCTGCGCGCGAGCATCTGTGCTCCCGTAGTATTGCGCTGCTGCTGCTGCTGCTGCTACGGCGCGGCGTGCATGAATTACTCTCTTGCGTACGCGCGCCTTTTTTACGGCGGCCCTAATTCAACACTAAATAAAACTTGTCGCGGAACCCTTTCATTAAATCTTGATGAAACAGGTGCACCAATCAGTCGGCAGTCAATCCCGCGTAACGAATTTCACCGGCGCTGCGCTTGGCAGTCTTATCACAACGGTGCATTCACATGCAAATGAGCTGTGCCAGTAGCCGTCCGCGCGGTAACACGCGTCAATGAAACCATTTGCTCCTCGAGAGGATGAAAAAGCTTAGCAGGGGACGAGACTTGCGGCCTTTATTGGCAATAAAAATTGACAGGCGATGGACTGGTAGAAATTATGTTTTGAAATTTCATAATCGTTTGGAAGAAAAAAAAACTCAATTCTCCGGCATGAAAGAGCGTGAGGTTTTCTTCCCGTTCATTTGGCGTGATATAAGGCGACACGAACGTTCTCAAGTTTTTGCAAACGTCGAGGAAATCGTTTGTATCCATAATTTTATACTATATATGGCAATTAAAATGCAATCATCTCAGGTTTCTTATTTTCGAAATCGCAAATACATAATGTAATTTTATATCATTTTGTTGCTCTTTATATTACAGTAAATAATTTCTCGAAAAAGCTAAATTAATGCCTCTGTATATTCGAACTGTATTAATCTCACAGTGTGTCCTAATACCAGGAAATTACGTGAAATTATTAACTATTCTATTTAACGAATAGCGTATATATATTATCATTGACCTATCGACCAATAACAAACCTAATAGTTCATTGAATAACGTTTTATTAAGAGCATGAACAAACTAACCCCACGTACGGGGGGACGTTAACCCGGCCATCTTATTGACTCCGTCTGGCCATGATTTAAAAGGAAATGCACTCTTGCGTCAAAAGTTCTTCATCCCGAGTACGTAACTCTCGACAACACACAATACTTTTTGCGCCCAACTCCCCTACCCTCCCGTCCGCAAAAACAGCCCTCCACCCCGAACATCAGCGTGTAACATCATGAGAAAGCCTTTTCGCAGCGTGTTTATCACTCGTCTGCGCTCTCTCTTGCCGCTCCTCCTCTCATCATTTTCCGCGGGCAATCGATCCTCCGGCCTCGACATTTGTCTCCGCCATCCTGAGGGAGAACATCCTTCGTGTATATATGGTCAAAAGGACACGCCGCGCCGTTTCTCGGTAAACCCACCGCGGCTATAAAAGTAGCGCGCGCGCGCGCCCAGTCGCGGGTATATATATATACTTACTCTCCGCAAATGCTAATCGATGAAGATGTACGCGCGCGCAAGCGCTTTTTCGTAATTTGTCGAAAGTAAGCGCGCGCGCGTGAGCTCGCCGGCCTTAACGGGAGATCGATGGGTCGTGTTCGGCTGGCTCTTTTTGCCGAATGATTGCCGCCTTGCAGGGAAAGACTCGCGAGAGAGAGTTTAAATGTCGGGGATTTGTGGAAGCGACGGTTTTTTTTAAAGCAAGCACGAGCGACGCGGCGACGTTGGGAAGATTCTTTCTTCTTTTAAGCGAAACCGTTTGTTGCCGGGAAGAGAGGGTTGAGTGTCGTCAGTTTCGGCGGGTTTGTGGAAATACGAGGAGAAACTTTGGACTTTTTTTTAGCGCATTGCAGAAGGTTAATGAATATGGTAAGTGGTCCGCGTGCTTATTTGTATTATGCAAATCGAAGTATGGCTACATGCTGAATTCAACAGTTGTCGGCTATTATGTTCATAAGAGACGCAGAGAGAGAGAGAGAGGGGGGGGGGAATGATTGACATCAAACTTTTACCTTTTTTTGGTATCCCTGACGTAAGTGCAGCCAAACAGTTATATCTATAGAGAAATTCGTTTTTTTAAATGTTGTCAATATTATAAAAAGCTTTCACTTCGATTATCTTTCCAGCTCTTGACGATTTAAATGCTAAAACACCTTAAATCGGTTAAAGTGAGCTATACTCGTCTCTTCGTAAATCTACATTTTACAAATTTATTCATTCAGCACCTTACGGCCCTCGTATAACCCTCTAAACCCTCACTTCCAGCACTTCAAGCCCGCACATCATCCTCCCAACAAAAGCCCTCCCCTCTCCTATACCACATAAAAGAAAATCCTTCCTCCCCTCTCCTATACAAAAAAGCCCCGTAATCACTCGGCATCCTACACACTGCGCGCGCGAAAATCACTTTGAACGCGCGAGCTTTTATTCGTCGCGCTCTCTCTCTACGAAAATTGCTCCGCGGCGTGCGTATATAGTGAGCGTTGCTCTCGGCCCTAATTAAAAGAGCCGCGGCGGATGATTAATGCGCTGTAAATAATAACTAAATATCCCGGGCTAAACGAGCGTGTGCGCGCGCGCACGTTGTCAAGCCGCTAGTCGGCGTGTGTGTGTGTGTGTGTACGCGCCTCCCCGTCGCGCCGTCTAAATGAAAACCATCTGGCGAGATGCACTTGCGCACGAGCGCGCGAGGAGAGCGATGCGATTATCTTAATAGCGCTAGCGGCTCTAATGAATAGCGAGATTCTTAGCCTCCCCCTCTCTTTCTCTCTCTCTCTCGTCAGTCGTGTCTTGTCTTCTTCGCGGTTGCTGCCTTTACCAGGTTGTACAGGTGTACGCGCCAAGTGAATATTGTTGTTACAATATATAGCGTATAACACAATCTGTTTGTTTGCAGCTGTTTATTTAATGCTTACATCAAAGTTATATAAATTATAATCGGGTTACAATGAATTATGTGTAAAAAAAATCTCTGCTATATTTGATCCCCATAACTAACGGACATATGAGCGTTATCTGTTAAGAGATCCTATAAATACAAGAATAAAAGAATAAAAAAAAATGAAACAAAGATTCTGCAGGTGAGATGAAAGGAAGATGCGAACGCCCCCGTCTTCTTTTTACGTTCCTTCTTAGCTGCACTTCCACCACAGTTTTCTCTTCCTCTTCTTCCCAGCGCGGAACCTGACAGATCCGAGAATCCGCGAGCAGCTGGTTACCGCGAACCATGAGAAACACTCGGAAAAGCTGCGCAGGTGGAGGAAGGCGGAAGCGGCGGCGTCGTCGACGTTGGTTTGCTCAAGATCTTCGCAAGTGAGGAAGTAATCCAGGTGGTCTGAAAGAGAACAAGACTGATTATTTAACGTTTAGAAAGTTTTCATTAAATTACATTAAGAGCACGGATCAAGAACTCGAAATGGTATATTATAAGTATAAGAGAGATACATTTATCATTAAAATGTTAAGTGTCAATAAAAATACCAGTAAAATTAATACTATTAAATATTAATGAACCTTATATTTCACGTATGCTGAAATTTATTATTTGGATAGTGTAGGATAGTTCTCACGTACGAAAATCATGTAATTACAGGATTTCATAGCAAGTTCGTTAAAACTTATTACAGCATGAACGTTTCGGGTTTTTTTCCCAAAATTGTATACCGACAGTTCGATATCTCTTGTCGTTTTTCTTTTATAAGTACTTTTTCTACAATTCTAACGGAATCCAACCCACGCATATTGAGACATCCTTTCAACCTAAGCCCCTATCAAATTATGATTCAAACCACCGAAAACGACTGCTTTACTACCAGTACCGGTCGACAATCTGAAGACGACAGGTACATATCTCCTTCGAATACCTCTAACCGTCCACAATCTCCAATCCCTCTACACTAAAGCATCCACTCTATCAGAAGAATAACGACTCGGCAGCCACTGAAAACCCATCACGATAGACACACACACGCGCGCGCGCATATATACGTGAGAAAAATGAAGGCGGATCGGCAGCCGTCGTCGACTATCGGAAAAACCTGCTGGCCCCCTCGCTCTTTCTCTCTATAATTGATAAATAGCTTTTAAACGCCTCAACGGAACACCGTACGACTCAATCGAGCGACGTCGTCATCGTCATTATCCACGGAGCGTCCATTATACTATCCTCCTTCCGGGTGTCACCCCGCCGCGGAAAATCACCTTTTAATATTATTCGCGCGCACAAAGGCCGCGAGCTGCAGCGATGATAGATTTCGCGATGGGGGTATAAGAGAGCCATATGGCGTCGCCGGAGAAAGAGTGGAGATTCGCGCGGATTTTTGCATATGTTAATCATGATTACGGCGAGAGAAGGAGAGAGAGAGAGCGGCGAGATGAATGATCGGCGGATAATGAATGGTGGGATGCATTATTCATGCGGTGCAGTGGTTATTTTTTGTTTTCGTGTAATTTGCGATATTACACGCGCGCGGTCGGGTACACGGTTGCAGTTGTATGGAAAGTAATTCGTCAATGTTCATAACAACTTGAATAAATGTTTGATTATAATCGATTGGAAAAAAGAAAGAATCGTGAATAAAGAAATCTAAAGTAAATTTAATAAAATCTCTATAATTTAATTATTTAATATTTAAACAGTAAATTGCTTTTAAGGAGTTTACAGTTACTTCAGACAGTTATTTACACGTATATTCTCAAATGTGTTTACAACAAAGTTAGATAAGAGATTTTTTAGATTTACATTTATTGATTTATATTTTTATTTTCACTTCTCAAACTGTTATTAGTGATGATTCAATTTTCAGTGATTTTATACAAAAAAAATGTACTAAATTTTGAGAGGGTTAAGCAAGCATTTCAGAGCAGATATATTTTTGTAAATATATGATAAAATTAATCATAATCAGTCAAGAAAAAAAATGTTATTTCCAGCGAAATTCTATCCTTAAATATATAATTGAAATGAAAAGTTGCAATAACGGAAACAAGCCTTTTAATATACTCAATTAAAATTGATTAATTAAAAAGGCTCTACATAAAAAATGAGTGCATTCATCGTTAAAATGGTTGAGAGTAAGTAATGTTGTGATGGTATTATGAAGATATAGGAGCATCACATACATTTTATGTGTATGGAAAAACCCTATTATTTAGCGATATTCTTTGGACTTTTTCCTACTAAAGTGTAAAGTAAATATTATAATTATGGTAAATATTACTTTTCAGAAGACCTATATTAATATATTATATATCAATTGAGTAGTAATCCAAGGTAATATGAAAAGGAACACGCGATACATATTCATTTCGGCGCTGCGAGTAGGCCCGCAGTAACATCCAAACAAAGACATAAACTCATCTCAATTAATTACCATTTCCACTCTCCTCTTCTGAGACATCATTTTATCAATCCACGACATTTCTCTTACATCCCATCCCCTCATCTTCCCCAAATCGTCAACGATTATGCATGCAGCGCAGCTCGCAACCTATCACCGCTTGATAAATCAACCTACCGCTCATCAGCTCTCCCAAAAGGACATTCGCCTAATTTTACGGTGTCGTTCGCCTTATCGCCGCGTCTCAAAAAAGGTACCTTACAGTCGCCTGTATACGGGATTTTCAGCGGCGCAATGAAGATCATGCCTATATACGAGCAGAAAAACACGCATAGAGTTTACATGGAAGGCCGCACGACAGCGGCTATATACCCACCTACAGAAGTGCTTTTCTTCCACTCGGCCACAGCAGCAGCAGCAGCACGACGTTTCCGTGAAAACGCCATGCAGCGCGCACTGCACGCGATAAGCTCGCCGCGCGCGCGCTATCTCCGCGCGTCGCGCGCTTTAGAATGTAAATGAGGCGATCGGGTCGATATATAGCGCGAGTTTCTTTTGATCGAGCGCGGAGAGAGAGAGAGAAAGAGAGAAAGATGCCTAATTTGGCACGCGCGGGCACGCCGCCGTCTTTTTTCGCGCGCGGTTTGAGGGCAGGATATGCTGATTCGCGGTCGTATAAACCTGACCGGAATGCCAAAGAGAGGCGCGTCGCCGCAGCTGTGGGTTTTGCTTTTTGCGAGGGAGAGAGATGAGGGCAATCGCGCGGTGAAGCGTTGAAAAAGTTTAATGCTGGTTAATAGATAGGAGCGAGGCGATAGAGCTGCTTTAGAGGGTATTTTAGAAAATGGTGCGGTGTCATTGATGCGTGTAAAGGTTTTTTGAGGCTTTCATTGGTGAAAAACATAGGCTACGTACATTCATATTATAGACTTTTAGAAATAAAATTTAACGTTTTTGATGCTTTATGTAATGTACAACAGACGAATATCAAAAGTTTTAATAGTTTCTATAATTATTACTATCATTAATGAAATATTACCAAGCTTTAGGCTGATAATTATTTTTTTAAATCGGCGCTACGAAAAATTTCAAGAATAAATGTACGTTATGAACAATGATAGTTACTTTTCTGCCGTTTTATTCACATTCCGTTCACACACCGACCATAAATTCTGCCCCTTTCTCTTCCTCGCTATAGATCCTTAAGCTGCACAAGAATTAAAAGACGCATTTAAGATTAAGCTGACAGTCAGCGTGCGAAACAGGGAAACTCGATATCGCCCGCGCGCTCGCTCTCGGCCGGAATTCGGCTGGCGTAAATTTTTACGGCGCCACGTAATGGCGCCATAATTGCACCCCTCGCGCTGATTAAGCAGTAAATTTGCGTACACTCGTAAGAGTAGCACGCCTAAGCGCGGCCGAAAATAACACGCCCACGTTTTTGCCCCGTAAATAAGCCAATGTAAGTGCGATGAAGGTGCCACGTGGATGGAGAAAAGGGAATATCGTAAAAAACGCGAGTTTAATTTGGACTATCAAAAATATATATATAGAGAGAGATATATACGGGTGTAGAGGTTTGATTTCTTTCAAGCGGAGAGTTGGCCTGACTTTTCGTTTTTCGATAAATTCTTTATTTTTACTGCGTATTTTTTATTCAAGCAATTAAGATTAGCTGGACATGGGCGTTGAACTCAACAGTATTATGTTTTGTCATTGATTTTTTTTTAATTCAATGATTAGCTTAATAACAATTATGTATGGTTTATTATGAATTAATTAATAAGCTTTTTTAAAAACTAGCTACATTCAACGCGCTTCGCGCGTATTATTTCTCTATTTGTTTTTTATTTTTTGAGGTTATGAACATGATCAAGTTAATCAGTTTCATTT
>JAPYZP010004790.1:0-14169 GCA_030522985.1 Torymus sinensis
TAGATCCCCGTGTATACGTCACTTTACAAGGGCCGGCGCTACCCATCACCCACGACTTACCAACCTAATTGGCTGAGTTAATGCGCGAAGCTTCTTGTACACCACCTCACTAGCACCACCACCACCACCACGGCCATTATACCACAGTGCAATCCGACATAACCTCAACGGCAAGCGATAAACTTAAGACTTTAATGCGAGACACGTTGCGTTCGTCTTCGAGAGAGACGACGTCCAACAACGGGGCGCCCGCGCGTAGTTCTCTCACTTCCACACACGCACACTCGCACAGACACGTATACGTATGAGGGGGTGGTTTGCCGTGGGGTACATATATACATGTAACACGCGTCCAGGCCATGCGTAAGACGCGAATGACGGGGAGGTAGAGGGGGTTTGAACGAGATGACCCGAGTGGTCCTTAATACAAGGCGGCTCTGCTGTTTCAGGATTGCACTCGCCGCACGAGGGCTTGGCCGGCGCCTCCGGCCAGGGCATGTCCAGCCTGGCGTATTACCAGCCCGAGCATCCGGGCTCGGCGGGCGTCGTTAAGTACCCGGAGAACGGCCACGACACGCTCTCGGACTTCGTGACGTTCGTGTGTCAGGAGGCCGAGAACACTCAGCAACTACCCCAGGTAGCTTCGGCGTCTGATGAGCACTCGATGAACGATGATCCGTTGGTGTTGTTGTGGATTGATGATGTTGTTGGTTTCGATTTTTTCATCAATCAGTAGATACTTATAGTAGTTCCTTTTAACTTTACATTGTCGTAAGCCAAAAGCTCTCTCAACGCCATTGACACCAACGGTAATCCTATATCAAAGTTCAACTACAATTATCATTGTCCACTCGCCCCGGATCGATTGCCACCCTAATTCTTGTAACTTTTACTTCTCGTCAATGTGACAATAGCTCACTAACTTCGGTAAGCTAGACTTTTTCAAAATTTTGAAATCCACAACCGTCAAAGAATTCCAAACAAAAGACAAAACGCTTCCCAATGATCGGAGAAGCACGTGTAATGTAAGTAATCAGAAAATCGATCCGGGGCGAATGGATGGGCCCTCGGCTTGGTGTGTGTTGATCGGTGGCGTGCAATTTCCAGACGCAACTCGCGGGCCCGCGGTCTGGTGTGCAAAAGTTCTCACAGTATTATCCGAGCTCGATGTTGCCACCCCCGCCGCCGGCGCCAATGGCCCGGCCGGTCGCCATCATCCGCTCGACGGGCGAGCTCACGGCGAGCGGCGCCACCTCGCCGGCTAACTCCCAGCCCTCGCCCACCGATCCCTCCGACATGGGTTCGAGTCAGCAGCAACAGCAGCAACAGCAGCAGCAACAACAGCAACAACAGCAGCAGCAGCAGGACCAGATGGCAGCCGCGGCGGCAGCGGCTGGACTGGTTGGTAGCACCTGTCAGACGTCCGTTGACCCGGGAGGACGGAAGAGCCCGACGAGGATCCTCGTCGCGGCGCCACACACGAGTCGGGAGTACACCTTCGCGCACTTTCACTCGCAGCCTGGACAGGTGAGTTGTTGCTTGGCAATTTCCCGTTTTGCATTTCGTATTACAGTCTGGGTGGGATAAGTACAGCTTAAGGAATAGCTTGGAAGTAGTCAATCGATGTCAGTGAAATCTACAAATAAAAGCTATTGAAAAGTTTTTAGTAGAGTATTTTTGTTAATAACTGATTTTTGTATTTCAAGAGAGTTTTAGAGAGAAAAAACTCCAAATTGTCGGTGAAAATGATAATGTATAATTTTGTATTCGTTATTACGGTTTACCTTTTCTATACTTTTATTAAGCAGCACAAATAATTACCACTTGCCTAATTTAACTGCAGTGTAAAAGTCAAGTACCGTGTTTAGAAAGTGCAAAATTTCGGAGGCTGCTTTATCAGTGATTCTGGCTTCCACGATAGGGAAACGTTCCCTCAACATCGTTTGCGAAACTTTAAATAGGAGTTTTAAAGTATTTACTGTAATGTGCTACGGTAAGCTGAAATGCGGTTAAAGTAGCTTAAACGATAATTGATACGTCCTACGGCGAATCTCTGTCACTTTAAATCGTAACTAGGCTTAAGTTTGGAAAGACACGTACTACAAGTTTTTACAAATTTAGCCGTTTAATCTTCGAGCGTCCAAGTATACTTACACTTAAATTCTTCTCTCCCATTTAATTTTTTAACATCAATTTGAAAAACCATGATCGATTACCTCAAAAGAACATTACAATATAATATACTTACGATAATGGCCCAATTCACAGCAAATCTTCACCTATCCGACCATCAGCTCGATGTCGGGCGTGATCTCGCCGACGAACCTCTCGCTATTCTCATCGCCGGTCTCCGTGACGAGGCCCGTGGCGACGCAACGCTCCGTCTCCAACATGCCGCCGCGCTGGAACACAGCGCCCTTCATAAACCTCGAGGACGATTACAATATGATAGCGCCGATTATCGCGGGCACGGCGAGTGAGCCGCCTACCGCAATGGAAGAAGGTATAAAACATCCCTATTCTCATGAATTATTCATCCGGGGTTGGGATAACTTCGCGTCCCGGCGTCGTCGTTTTACGCGAAATTGGATTTCGCGCCCCTCCCCGCGTCCTTCGCAAATCTGAAAATATGCGCGATCGGCGCATGGACACGAGCTCGCCGCCCGCCGCGTTCGCCTCGTAAATATCGGGGATAAAGCTTTTTTTAAGGAGAGTTGAGTAATAGAGAAGTTAAGGGACGTTATTTTCAACGGCGCGCCGCCGTCGTCGGCTCTTCGTTATCCTTCGGCCCGGAACAGTATAATGAGTTATCGATGGAGGTGTCTGGTTGTAAAGTAGGAATCCAATCCATTACCCTAAATGATATTAAAATTAATGAAGTTTGCTCGTCTTCGTTGGATTTTGTAGATTTTATTAATGTTAACCAACTTTACTTTAATTTTTTACTTGGAAAAGATGAAAAACTCTCCTTTATCAACAAACACGGGAAATAACATTGTAGTCCAGGGGTGTCTATCAAAAGATGCTAAAGTATTGCAATCCTCCCAATATTAACATCCATTTAAATAACACTTGAGTGTCTAAACCATTTTCAAAGAAAACTTTATAATTTACATATTACAGAACGATACTTCCATCCCGTCCATACGAGCAGCGTCGTTGACAAGAATGGTAACGGCGGCCTGATGGGCGCTGACCTCGGTGTAGGCCCCGATCATCATCACCAGCAGCAGCAGCAGCAGCAGCAACAGCAACAACAGCAGCAGCAGCAACAACAGCAGCAGCAGCAAGTGATGCAGGATAAACTCGGCAGGCCAAAGTCCCCTCCGTGACACTGGAGGACCGTCAGTTACGTACGGCCGTGTGATGATGCCCCGGACATGGCGCCCAGCAGTCCCACGAAGGACCTGTCCGGCTGCTCGTCGCGTCGCTGCTGCTTGGCCCGGTAGACGACCATCCGTATCTCTGGCGACGATCGATTACCAGTTTGCAAAAACACACACATACTACTTGTACACAATTACGAGCTATGCTTCCAGTAAGACCGTTCGTGGGTGACTAACGATCGAGCGGGAAAATTTGTCAAAGGTCAAAGAAAAGGAAAGAATGAAAATGAGAAAAAACGGCGAACCCTCTGGTTCCCTCAGCCCTCCCGATGAGCCTCGTCGACTTCCAATATTGTATCTACTACTACTTCGATTGTTTGAGCCGTGGGTGTGAAAATTTTTCGAGGACCCGTGCGGGCGAGCGAAACGCGCTCTCGAGATCGTCTGTATATATATATAATGACTTTTTGTAGAGATTTCGTAGACCTTTACATACGACTTTCGTACTCTTGTGCCAAAAAAAAAAGAATAAACGACAAAGGGAAATCGTAGCAATAATGAACTTTTTCTATTTGTGACCAGATTAGCGTTTAATAAGGTTTACACGACGACGATGACTACGATGTTGATGATGATGATGATTTTTCGATGAAGACGTCTCGCGGGCTCACCGAACAACACGAGTTACTCGGAAAATTTTCACTCGAGGCACGCGTAATTATTCGTAGTACTTAGGTTTTCGCTTGACGCGCAACCAAGCAATAATTAAGTAAAGCTCATTTCTGCGATGGTCACATACACACACTAAAGAGTCTTGACAGTGCCACACAGTCTTCCAAGCCTCTCCGCTCGCGCATGGCCACATGTAATCTGCGATGCATGTAGATAGTTCAGTCGCTTGTACAATACACCTCGTATTCTCTCACACACTCACACATCGACCGACACTTTGATACTTGAACTCTCAAAAATTGCATAAGTATATACACGGTTAATAATGTATTACGGTTGATATTGTTTCATCAGTTGACGTTAAGATGGATCATGAGCAGTTAATCGATATGCATTATTTATTTTTACCGGTGACTTTGAAACTCCTTAATTTTTTTAGTAGTATTTGGTGAAATCATAAGTACGGAAGCAATTATTAGATTATACAATAATGAATTAACAAAATCACTCATAAAGAACTTATCAATTTAAGATCTGCTGGACCTCGAACGTTACTTGATAATAATATCAACTGTGTTTGACAGACCAAGTCTTTCAAACGATAATTATAAACAAGTTAAAAGAATAATAAGGCGATCCGCACGAAAAAAAAGTGACGGGTCTGCCCCCAAAAGTCAATATAAATCAAAAGTAGATGTAAAGTTAACCGATAAGCCTAGCGTTGTGTATAGTCGTGTGCGGGATAAACGTCAGTATTGCCTAACCTAAACTATAGTGATTTTTTGTTTTTCCTTGAACGAGAGAGTATATTTTGTACAATGGGTGATAAACAAACGAGGAAAAAAAAGATGATAATACGATAAGAGTAGCGCAATGCACACGTGCTGTGTGTGTCGAGAAAACGACTTGTATATTCGTACTAAAATATATAGAGTAAATTTAGTTGTGCTAACGGGGCAGAGGAATCGCAGGGGGTGTAGAGTAATGCAAAGGAACTTCATGATAGTCATTAAAACTCATAGATACATGGTCTTCGAATTTGTAAAAAGTATCTGAACTTGATTTCAACAAGGTTGTAAAATTTCTTATGTACAAAATTTAGGTTTACGAAATCTTAAATGTTAAAAAAATTATTTATTTTTAATTTGTTTAAAAAGATTTTATTTTTTATGTTTATTGTTGAATAATAATTATTAGTTCTGTCTAATGCTAATGTAATTAGTTAATTTAATGAAAAAATACGTGTGACTTCACAAGTGATTTCACGTGTGATTTCATATAGCTTTGAATTAGATTCATGCGTTATTTATTGTATAAAATCTATTATATTACATTTAAATCAAAATATAGCTAATAATATATAAAGAATAAATAATTGAAAGTGTATCTATAAGCTTTTAATGACTTTTATAATTAAGAAGCGGCGGGCATTATGTAAACGTTCATATGCCTAAAGCGCAGGCTAGTGCTAATACTAGTTAAGACTAGTGCGAACTAGTCAAAAGAGGCTGCTAGTTAGAAAAAAATTAATATTTAAAAAAAATAACTTGTAGCTAACTTTTTCAGAAAAGAAAGGTTAATCGAGAGTTACTTTACAATTATTGAGTCAACGATTAATTACTTCATAGCGATTGTACGAATTACGAGAGGATCATGAAAGTGGTGTTGGCGCAAAGTTATACAAAATAACTAAAAACACAACCTGCGGTTACGAGCAATAATAAATTCATGCGTCATTATCTCTTAAGACTTTATATAAACGCCATGCGGTTTAATTTTGAAAAAAAAAGAAGAAAACATGAAAAAAAGAACGTAACACAGAGACTACCTATCCTAAATGCTTCCAACGGCTGTTATAAAAGAAAGAAAGAGATACCGCGCAAAGTGATGAATAACCGTGCAAGTAAGCGACGATAGAAACAATGAAGAGAAGAGATGTACTTAAAGGAAGAAGAAAATGCCCGCCCAAAAAAAGATTAGCGAACAAAGCATATATTTCTTATTTAGTACAGAGGAAAATAACGTTATCCCCTTTTTAGAGGCTCAAGGATAATACTTCTTCTTTGCCAGAATATACCGCTTTGACGAGAACGCGTCTGAGTAACTGAAAAATAAAAAATACGAATTGAGTTTGCGAATTACCGTAGAGTTTAAGGGTTGAGAAAGGTTGCACAAATAATTTTCCCTTTCCCCATTGTCATCGTTGAGGGTCGTGTACTTATTACCTGTGACGCTCGATTGCCGTTTATTTATAATCCGTAGGAAATGAGTTTTATAAATAGTACATACGTTGTTTATTATTAGAAAATATTATTTTAATTATATTATGTTACGGTTATTTTTATTTACTAGATAATTATTATATTGTACTTTTAATCGTATTAGTTATCGCTAATATGCGCATTGTATTATATTACGGATTTAACTTGGACTTCGTTAGCTTGGTTTGTTCAATTAACGGAGATACAATTTACAAAACATTGTTGATCGAAACAAAAGATATTGATCGTTTAATAGATTGTTGATTTTCTTATTCAATTCCTACTTTTCCTTTATTTAGATTGTATCGAATAACTATTGATATTCACATCACGGTAAGACACATTCATATTTCGAATTTGTTAACGTATTCCTTTGTTTGTAATTAACATTTTTATAATCTACTAATACTATTAGTTATTAGCGCATCTTGAATAATACAAACTCGTTCCTGAACTTTTGTGAATGCGTGATTTTTATATTTAAGTGTGTCAATAGTGCCACCGATGGCCCATAATGGGGAATCGAAAAGTTTGCGACAACATCCTCTTAACTGCTACTTCTTTTGTTCGTTTATTAAGCAATTTAAGCAAAGAAAATGTACTAATTCCGAGGTAGTGGCAGCAGCTTTAACTCCAATAACGATAAGTTCATTAGGTACCACGGTGCTATTATTATATTATTACAGCGTATTGTAATCGACGTCGGTGGCAAATACTACTGCTGCTGCCACTCGCGAGTTGCTAAAATAACTCCTAAGGCTATTAATAACACTATTACATCTATACTGCTCTAGAATAAACTATAGCTTTACTTCTACTGTTAAAGAAGCATTGCGAATGAAAAAGTATCGTCTATCACGGATTAGTATTCTTAATATTCTTTTAAAATTCAATTTGAAATGAAGGTAATCTCTACTCGGTACTCACACTTCAATAAATTGTTGAAAGCCATGTTCAGTCATTTATTGTATTTTAAATGATTTATCATATGATTTCATACACGATTTCAGAATCTTTTAAAATACATATTTCCTTTTCGATTTGCTAATAAGATAAACAGAAATGTTGCTAAGAATACACGTCTGTGATGGATAACATTTTGACCTAAGAGATAAATTGAGACTACCACCATCACCACCACTGCTATACTAACTCTACAACTGTTACCACCACTTCTGTTATGAACTATTATTACTAATACGTTATAAAGAAGCAATTTATTACTATATAAAATGGCTACAGCTCCTATATATATATACTCTATGCTATACTTTAAAACTGCTACAATTTCAAATATCACTAGGTAAAATGAAACTGTAATACTACTACTAGTGACATAAACTTACGACTGCTATGTACTTTCTTAAATACAGTTTACGGGAAACAGTGTACATATTATATATAATTTTAAAAAATGTAACATTAACGAGCGACGTAGGAAAAAGAGAAATGAGGCAAACCGAGTTTTCATTTCGAATATATATGAAATATATTTACGCCTTCATTGAGCGATAAAAAAAGAGCTCCACGGGAAATTCAATCTAGAAAAAAATATATTATATATACGTTTATAAAATGGCCGAGGAGATCTAACGTATTATGTAAAGGTTAAACACGTATGCATAAGGTTCATATAGAGAATATAGTCGCGAGAAAAATGCTAATATAAATAATGCCAAGCAGCCGAGGTAAGATAGCGAACAATATGAGAGAAAATACAACAAGTACGTGGTATTTTTTATTTAATGAGAAAACAAATTGTCTTCGTCGTATCAATCCAAGTTGATTCGGTGCAAGAAATGTCGTTCGAATGTCTGTATAAAAAAAAAACAGGGTGGTCCGGGATCGCGTTAATTAATAATCGATTATAATAACGAAATTCATTTTTTTCTTCACATCGAAAACCCATATTTTTTGCTTGATATTGAGAAGTAGTAGCAAATTATATACAAGTATTAATAAGAATAGGAAAGCTTGTGAAACAAAATCGTGCCTTTCATTTTCTAATTTTTAATAATGTGTTCTTTCACTGTCGTCGATGATGAACTAGTACTTCAGTATTTATACATAATAAAAACTCGTGAGAAGTTCGAGATGTTTAGTTTTACGTGTTTGTGAGACTGTTTTATGCTAATTTGCTCGTTTGAAGGCTAATATACGCGGAAGTTACTGAAGGAAAATAACTTTAACGTAAAATCGAAGTCTGAAATTCCGAAAGTGTAGATGATAGATCAGAATTCAGTTGCATTGCAAATTCGTTTAAGTTCAAGCGGTAAGATTCATTTTCTCCGTGAAATAAGTCAAAATTTTCGGAGACATTAATAGCAATATAAGAGCGCGATCGCGATAACTTCAAAAGTCAGATACGTAAAAATTTTTATAACAAATGTATACTTATATTATTTTTAAAATGTTGATTTGTAATTAGTATTCAAATAAAAAATCAAATATCACTATCTTTTGAAAACTGTATACAAAAATTATTGATTTGAATGTTTAATTCAAAGAGCACGGTAATACCCTGACGGCAAGTATATTAAAAAATTGCTATTTTTCAAATTCATATATGCTTTTGGACTTATTTCATACAAAGTTTATGTGTCAAAAGTGTTTCAGTACGGGAAGATAGTATCTTCGATTTTTTAAATGATTTATACATTTGTTTCGTTATAAAGAATTGTGAAAATTGTAACAGAAGGCTGACAGTATCCAACTCGTGGGTACGGATAAGTTGTAAGGTTGAAAATGACGTAATTAAACGCGTCAACTCGAGAAATAAACCCTTTCCTTTGCGTTAGTAGATTAAGCCAATTGTAACACTAGTAGGTATTAGCTCCAATTCCATTAATGCTCTATACAAAGAAAAAAAGCGAATCAACTCAAAATTCAATGGAGCTGTAATTAATGAAAATTAGTAGGACGTGTGAATAGTATGCGATCGCCAAATATTGGACATATACCCGAGGGAAATTTTGTATAGCGTCTCGAGCTGCCTTGAACCGAAAGTGCATTATAAAAATCGTTCGCTCGACAGGTCGAGAGTGAGATGAAAGACAGGCGCGCATTCTCGATCGGATCGACGACACGAGGGTTTTTCTACATAAAAGTAGTTTCACGTATAGACGAGTAAATTTAACGATAAAAAAAAGTAATAAAGTAATAACAGTGAATGTAGGTAAAAGTATATTATTAATAAGGCCGCAGGTATACAAGTACGTAGGGCAGTTTTGAGCCGTGCTTTTATTCATTTTTAAAATCGATTTGTGATACATTGAACCGACATTTTTCAAAATGAACATAACTCAGAGGAACCACATTAAAAAACATTTAGATAGAAGGCTTTAAAGTATATTTTACCGACCACTGAATGAAGAATTAGCTGTAATTTGATGTAAATTAAATACTTGCCACATCTTCATAAATTAGTTACTATACGCATTCTTTAATTCGAAACATACATCTTCTGACATATTTACGTCATTTTGAAATTGATTTTGATTATAATTGCTGTTAAAGAACATGTGTCCATAGAACAGATTTCTTTCCTGTGAATTTACTTTTATGAATTTAAACATTTTAATAGATATCGTCCATTAAAAAAAAAAAAAAAAAAAAAAAATTAAAAAATTGATATAAAATGGATTGGACAATACTCGAATATCCAAGAAAAACGTTAATAATCCAATATAAGCACGGTTCGAACCTTCGGATAGCAATGATAATGTATATCGTAATCGACGAATATAGCCCCGGGCCACCTCCGCAAACGAATCCAAAATAAAAACAAATTACACACACGCATACACGCATAACACAACGAACTTATACGAAGAGAGTAAAAGTTTGTACGAAATATAACCGAACCCGGAGTCATTAACCTGGAATTGAAACGAATGAAACTGCGAGAGAGAATAAGAGCATGAAACATAATTCGATTAATATTCCTACTGTAAATATTCCATTTTTCAGTGATAAAATTTAATAAAGAAAACAAACGACGCATTTCATTCGGGTTGCACTCCACGTTTCTGACGTAAGAAAAAAACCCGCGAAATTTGTATCCTCACGAGGCGAAGTCATGATATTTTGTAAAAGAAGCGCAAGAGTCGAGGAGAGACGTATAGTCAAATTATCGTATAACGGCAGTTAACCAATTGAAAAAAGTAGTGAGACGCGTATTATACAAGCAATTATACGTAAAGCAAGTATGCAATTTGCAAATATAGGGTTAAAGAGGAAATAATGTTAACTACAGAGGAGATAGAGCGCGAGAAAGGTGCATAAGCGAGCTAATTTGATAAGGTAAAAAAAAAAATACGTAGATAACGTTGTTGCGTTGAGTGAGTATACTCTGAGTAACAGCGGAAATAATAACGAATACTAATAGAAAAAAATACAGTACGGCAACAATAATATTAATAATAATAATAAACTTCAACGATAACGATGATTAAAAAAAAAAAAAAAAAAAAAAAAAAAAAAAAAAAAAAAAAAAAAAAAAAAAAAAAAAAAAAAAAAAAAAAAAAAAAAAAGAGAGACGATAGTGCGATTATGGCGTTATATATACAACTACATTATACATAATGATAAATTATATATAAAACACAGTGATATATTTATCGAATATTTATTGAGCAATACAGATTATAATATCAAACCAACAATAATGGGAGAAAAAAAAACATAGGATATGGGTAGCGAAATTGTACAAAGCATCGCGAGAACAGTATATACAGCAGTTTAAAAAAAAAATAAAAAAAAAATTAATGAAGCAGAAAAGGCGAAAAACGGGGAGGGGGGACGGAACACATACTCCGAGTTTCAACGACTCGGCCTGACGCAAAACGTGAGCAAAAGGTAAAGAGACGGAGAACGCGAGTGCATGCTATATACTTTTACTTACTTTTTTTTTCGTAATCCTTTGGGACATAAATTTCGCGCGTAGGCACGCGTGCTTACGTGCGTGCGGCTGTATACGCAATTCGAATGGAAATTAAGCTCGCCGGATCGAATTTGAATTTGACAAATTCGCGTTTGCGAAATTCCGAGTCGCAGATGCATTGTAAAGTGAAACTATATACCGAGTTTGTCGTGACAGCCGAATTTAACCGAGTATCGAAATTCGATGAAACCCTCGTTGTGATTACTTTTTAAATTCGACACGCGAGTGAATTTATCGCCCAAAGAGTTACACGACGAAAGTATATAGTCCTATATATATATAAACGATTTATAACCGTTTTCGTTGGCGTTTACGCTTGAGGAGAGGAAGAGGAGGGGAACGAAAGTCGCGAAGGTCGTCGTTTATTTACCGATTGCTGACGAGGTTCATTGTATATCAGGGATTAGACTAATTAGCACAAAGAAGAAGATGAAGAGGAAGAGGGGGAGGGCGAAGTTGACGAAGAAAGGAGATGCAGAGGAGAGGCGATCGGACGAGATTTATAAATAAATATAAGCGGGCGAGGGAGGAGATATTAGGGTGGTGATAGTGGTGGAAACGAGCTTGGTGATAACGACGTAACGTAAATAACAAACAAACAAAAAAAAGAGAAAACAAACTATAGAGAAGGAGACCTCGCGAGTGTCCTGAGGGAGAGGATGTGAGATAAAGGCTGTCCCTTCGACGTGTCGCGCGAGATGTTCGACGAATAATTGATGACAAAATGAGAAGAGGATAAAGGGGGGGAAAAAAGAGTCGATGGGTTTTTGTCACTTTACCGCGCCAACGATACGTTGTGTCCATACTGTCTCAATTAACAATTATGTATTATATATCCGACAATATTGATTATTAAAATTCTTAATACATAAAGATATGCAGTGTTTTCTTATTTAACCATCTGAACATTTAACTATACTTTTAGTTTTTATGTTCATTTTTGTTTGTAATACCTAAAACGATTTAAAAATAATTTTAATTTGTATACTATTATATTGAAAGAAAGTATTGGAATGGCATCGAATTTTACGAATTTCAAACGTATAGGAATAGTAACTGTCGATAATGGTGGTATTCGTTGTACCATGAGACGAGTAGCACTGATTGATCTGGTAACCGTCTACTTTTACCTACAGATGGTAAGCTCCTATTTTACCCATACCTGATATACTATGTTTTAATTAGAAACCTGTAAATTTGATGTATCTCGTTCTCGTCTTAAAAAAATGATGGCCGGATGTTGTGAAGCATTCAAAGATTGATCTGATTGGTCCGTAAGAAGTAGGCGCGAACATTTGCTATTTCCGCTATATTAAATTTTCGACAATGAATTTTCATTCTTAAACATTTTAAAACTAAATGATTAAAACAAAAATAGAATAAAAAGATTAATTTGTTCATGCTTTGAAAAATTATCTGATCATCCTATCATTTAAACTATTTAAACTAAATCGTAATAAAAAAATATATTCATAACTTCAAAAAGAAAATAGTACGCGCGAAGCGCGTTTGAGTTTTGCTAGTGTTTTACAGAAATTGTTTGTAAAATATTAATTTATTTTTATGTAGATTATAAACTAAATGCAGAATCAGTTTTTGAAAATAAAATTAAGGAAAGGCTAGTCTTAGTACTATTTCTGGATTGAAAATCTAGAATAATGTAAAGAAGCTTATTATTATATTAAAATTTACATTTCACGTAAAAATTGAGATCTAAGAGATACCTAAATAAATATACAATACGATACTATTGTACTGTAATTACGAAGATCAAGAAGATTACAATAAAGCTGACTAGAATGTTACCAAAATTTTGTTATAAATATTTTTAATTACTCAAGTCCGAAAAAAGAAAAACATGATATATACCACCAGATACTACCCTATAAATTCGAATAAGTGAAATTCGCTGCAAATTAGTGAATACTTACTTTTGCAAGTATATACATATGATTAATTTTCACTTATTGGAAGTTACACATTAGGCCACCATATCTTTGTGTATTTTGATAAAATGAATCCACAAAAGAACAAGCAGTATTACATCATTTTGATAGACAAGGTTGATAGACAAAGTTGATAGAATATTTTTTCTTCTTTTTGTTTTATAAAGTACCTCGAAAATCCTGTACCTCAGATCACAACTCTGACCCCCCGAAATCATAACTTGGCCAAAATACACGAAGATATGGTGATCTAGATTCTAACGCATCATGCCACTTCATTCTTCTTACGGGCCCGCATCATTAAGGTGATTTAATACGAATGTCAGCTCTAACGACGCCAATCAGAACCGAAGCAAAGCCGTATCCAAGCGGCTCTTATCACTTTTTGCAAGCCACAAGCGAGCACTCGTTACCGTCGTCCCTCTCTGCATAAACCATCGCCACTCGCTTACGCCCATATATCCATTTTAACGGGGCGCGGACACGCAATGTGTGTTCGCGCTCTCGCTCACTCGCTCGCCTGCGAAATCAAATCGCTTTCCGCGAATTCAAAGCTGCCGCTTGCGCACGCGCGAGCCTTTCATGTACGTCTCAATTATCTTTATGTAAATTTACTCAGTTTTGCGGTGTGGGAAACTGCCGACTAGAGGGAGAGAGCGAGAGAGAGGCCAATGCCTTCGGGCGCGTCAAGTGTGCGAGAGATGATGAGCGACGACGTGCTGACGTTTCGGGGTTGGTTGGTTGCTGTACAGTGATTAGCTGTTTGTGCTCTGATGGCTAAATTGTTGTTAAGAGGGATGTTTGGGGGAGTTTAATGATGTAAATGGTGCTTAGAAATTCGGTGAGTTGTTTGTCTGTAATTATCATATTTATTATTATTTTTATTATTTATTAGTCCAGAGTAATATTACATTACATTACAGATACGAAGTACAAGTAATCACAGCCGAGGAGAACAAATCTCCTGTGCGCTGGTCCGGATGAAAAGACTTATAAACTAAATCTTACAAACTAAACTAAAA
>JAPYZP010004791.1:0-17842 GCA_030522985.1 Torymus sinensis
TAGGCTTTGCAAGACTCAAAAGCCAGGTTGGTATTCTTTTTTAACCCGGTCTTTGGCTTGTCGTGTAAGCAAGACGAATCCATTAAAACATTTAAAATTATAATAACTAGATTACGGTATTTCCAAGTACCTTGGCCTCCTCAAAACTTAGATATCTTGTAAAAACTTGTGAACGATTCAAAATTGATTTGAAAGGAGATAAGAGATGATAAAATTGATAAATAAAAAATGCTAAAATTTTATATTTTGAGATATCCTAAAGTTTGAGAGACAAAAATAGATATAGAAATACGGTCTGTTGTACAAACCACATTTCGCTTTTTTTGTATGCCTGTGTTAATGTAATATAATGTTTTTCTGAAATTGTGACTTTGTAGATTGGATAGAAGCAGAGATAAGTTCAGAAGAATTTCTAGAAATAGTAGATTCACGGTTGTCTAGGCCAGAGAAAAATTCAGTATCAACCGAATTAAGGAACAGTTCAATAGAGTCGCAACAAGACCTACATTTACCGCTCGATAGGGTTGAAGAAAATTCCATACCTACCAAATCAAAAGGATATTTTACAGAACGACCAAAACAATCAGATTCGACATTCGATATGTACGCGGAAAATTCTAGATCCATTGAGTCAAGAAGCCCAACCGACTCACTAGACGGCTTTGATAATATACTAGATTTACTGTTCGGTAATAGTAAAGAATATGCTGAATCAAGAGAATCAGGAGAAAAGTATACTGAAGTACAAGAAGAACTAGGTTCGCTATTTAATAGCAGTGAGGAAAATTTAAAATTTTTCGAATCAAGAAAAAGACCTACTACTGAACTACATCAACTAGAATTTCACCCACCATTCAAGAAGCATAAGGAAAATTCAGAATCTAACTGCGAAAGGTAAATATGTTTATTACACTTAAAAAAAAACTTAATAACGTTTTTTTATTAAAAAAAAAAAAAAAATAGACAAATTACAAGGTTTGTAATCATGCACCATGTTTTCAGTTTCACATCGAAGCATATACATACTGCAGAAGAAAACCAGCAATTTCTAGAGGCAATAATGGAAACGTCAAATAATAGTTTAGATCTTGTTGATGAATTATGCCACCTATCTGATTTACTGTAGATAGAGAAGTTAAAATCTCATGACAACAAATGACTTATATACGTATGTTGAATTTTAACGTTATCAACAATAAAGATTTTAGAACGTTTTTATCATATCTAAAAATACATATAGATATTTACTCGCAATGAAACGAAACCACTAATTTAATACCGATTTTTATTATCTTTAAAATTTTACTAATTTTTAGAACAGTAATTCTCAAATTCACTCAATCATACCTTAAAAAAGCTTAATTTTCATAAAAAATTAAAACAATCGAAACAATATAATATATAAACTTTCCATCGGCTTAAGTTCGTAATAATTTACCTACGCAAAAAGCGCATCGCAGCTGGCGCTAACCCTTATCTTGCGCACACGCGTTTTTACGAAGACTTTATCGCCGGCCGTCTTCCACTCTCGTCGTATCAGCGATCGACACGATCTTACGGGCAAGGACAGTCGACGACGCTGTCGCACTCCTCAACGTAGTGGCCTGGTGGCGGGAAACTCATGTGATAAACCGTGTCCGTAGTGATCTTGTCCTTCGGTCGCTGGTAGCGAGGCTTTTCCGCCCAGGGCATGGGATCTTTCGGCCCAATCGACCATTCTGGATAGGACAGCTTGTTCACCGTCTCTGCCTCGATTTTTTCTTCAGGTCTGCGATAATTATTATTTAAAAAAAATCTTACTCAAGTATTTTTGTAGCGTTTTACTAACTTGCAATACTTCAACGCAGGCTTATAATTTTGTATTTGATCCGTAGGTCCAGGATTTATAAACGATAGGGCTGTTGTCGTCTTACCATCTAACGGTTGTTTTGCAGTACGAATGTGACCGCACGGTATGATCATTTCTGTTCGTTTTGCGACTTTCGCCGTAAATGATAACTGATTGGTCGTTATATTTTGCATAGATCCCGTGTCGCTTAAAATTTTTCTGTGACGAGGCATAATGGGTTTGCGCTTTTCTCCTTTTACTTGTCGGAAGCTCATCTGAAAACATTATTGTCATAATGCTGTAACTTTATAAATTAAGAACTCACATATTTTTTTTTTTACCTTATTCGTAGTCTCGCAAGTCATTTTCTTATCAGATAATAAGATGTTGCCACAAGGGAGTATTGGAGTCACAAGATCAGTCTGACGAGGTACGAAACTCTCCTTATAAACTGTACTTTCAGCAAATTCTGCACCGCAAGGGAGGATACAGGTATTTTTCGGAAATATTGGCATTTCTCTCTTTGCCTTATTTTCGAGATAACTTTTAGAATATGTCGTTTCCGCTGGCATCGGATCTTCTGGACGTCTGTATGGAACAAGTACATTACATATAATTTTATAGTATGCGCAATTTGACCATGAGAATGTAATTTAGAAATGAATAACAACCTGTAAGTAGGTTTTTGGGCCCAAGGATAATTTTCCTTTTTACCCACTTCGTAAGGTAAGAAGCTCAGTTTTTGCGTAGTCTCATTGGCGGTCGGTTCTGTTGGTTGACAATATTGTAATTGAGGTTTAAAACTCGTTACACGCTCAACATGACCGGGGTTCATGTAAGACTGCCAAGTAGTCGTAGTTCCGTCCAGTACAGCTTTACTCGTTCTTATGTGCCCGCAAGGAATGATCATTTGCGGCTTTGGAGCATATTTTGGAGAGTAAGAATTTTGAGTAGTCGTTTGATTTTCTATACGTCCTTTCTGCGGACCCAATCTTTGAAAATTATATCAAGGGTTAATATATTGTATTATTCCTTCGACATTTTGTATTGATAAGCACATATGAAATTTTTGAAATTTGTCACAACCTTTGACGAGGCAATATAGGTTTTGCTTTGTAAAGTCCCCATACCGGCTTGAAACATAACTTCGTAGTGGTATCATCGGCAAATTTATCATCTGGTAAATTTATACTATGGACAGGCAGGATTGGTTGAGGACGAGCATGGCGAATTTGATTTTCAGTGTAAAACGAGGAATGGTAAGTTGTTTTTGAATCGATTGGAGCTTTTGGAGGACAGTAAACTGTTTGAGGAAGGAAGGGCTTGGTTCTGGGTGGTTGAACGTATTTCTTAACGCACTGAACGTGCAAAAATCGAGGATGTCAGATTATTTCAAACAATTTTTTTAATGCAATTCAAAGAAAATAATAAACGAAACACATTACTTTGGCTTTTGCAGGACGCTTTTCTTGGTTAGCTTTCGGAACGCAGGGACGCCTTTTTTCTTGACAATTATCCACAAATTCCATATTTTTGTTAACCAAAAAGTGTTTAAAAACTATAAAATTAATTAAGGAAAGAAATATTTAAAAGTTTGAAATCAGAATTATGGAAAATGATCTTATTATCTGTAGATACCTCATAAAGATATACAAATTATAAATAATTTGTGATGTGTATCAAAACATTTGATTAGTGACAGTTTGCAATGGCAGATAATACAACCTTCTCAAGTACTGTGTCAAATAAATCTATTATGTATATTTTTTTTACAACATAATGTATTATTATATTATCAATTAATAAAAGAAGCCAAATGAAATCGGTTAACGATATTTACATACCAAATGTATAAGCGCATTGCAATTTATAGGCGGAATCTTTACAGAAAATTTACCGCCTGAAATTGGCGGGATTCACTAAAATTATGAAACACTTTTTAAAATCCATTCTCTGATTTCGGTAATTGTACAATTTTCATACTTTACAAGTTTTCACATTTCCATTCCTTGAACTTCACAAGGGACCCGAAATTAATGTCAAAACACATGGAATGCACATAAAGAATTAGATTTGTAAATAAATCACCAATTGGCACATAGTCTATAAAACTCTCTTCGTTGCTTTATAAATACAGGCTTATACTATACATTGTTTCTAGCATTCACATAATGAATCAGCGCACAATTTGAAGTTTTTAACACATCTTACAATACTTTCTTATAATAAGCATATTAAGAAGACTGATTTAACATAAACATTTTTAATGTTTATAATGTATATAAATGAATATTTATACCTCAAATTAAATGTCAATTTTTTTTTTCAAATAACTAATGTATGATACAAATAAAACTGATAGTACAGCTGTTGCATAGATATGTTCTCAACTGCAAGGTAGAACAAAAAAGACCTTAAAAATAAATCCAAGTGAAAATACATTTATAAAAGACAGCACATTTTGGTCACTCTATGACACTAATTCGGGCACTTGAGAGAGAGAGAGGGAGAGAGGGAGAGAGTAGAGAGAGTGAGAGAGAGAGAGGAGAGGGGGGGGGGGGAGAGAGAAGAATATAGAAACAAAATATACTGTCAGACTGATCAACACCAGGAAAAGAATGGACTTTTGTTTTGGAAGCGCTGGGTAAAAGTATCCGAAAAAGAGAACAGCCTTGGTGCTCCGTTTCCTTTGGCCCTGCAACAAAAATGATGAACTTAAAAACATGAACTTAACAAAAAGATATGAATTTAAAATTACAGATGTAAAGTTGAAATATAAAGGTAATAAAATTATTTTGACAGGAATTATTACAAAGGTTCGAAAACGTAAATTGTTGGACCTTATTTAATAATATACATTCCCTTGAAATTCAGTACAATTTTATTTTATAATAGAAAATATAGAATAGTTTATATAGAACATGCAAAGTATCTATTAAGTTTGAAATTTCATGCAGCATGCATAACAATATTATTTAATATTGTATATTATTACTTTTCAACAATGACTGCTGGCATTTGAACAAGTTGTACAGGGCTTTTGGAATCTTTCAGTGCTTGTTGAAGATTTAGTATTTGGCCTCGCATAACACTCATTTGTTTATCAAAATGATGTCGATCGAATCCTTTATCTTGCTGCAAAATGAATGAAAAAAGTGTTATTACAAGTTACAATATAAAATAGTAGAAATCTTTAAATAATTAATGCATACTTTAAATAATTGATATAAGTCATCACATAAGTCTTGCACAAAATTCTGATCTGAAAGTAGTGGTAAGACAAGTTCTCGCGTCGTTTCACTGAAAGGTAGTTTAGCTTGGCTCAACCAAGCCCAATGATAAGGATATGCACGCCATGAATCTGGATGCTTGAACGGAAACGCTAATCCATTATCTATGGCTGCAATTTTTAAATCTCCTTCCACTCCATTTTTCGCCGATCCTGGACTATATTTTATCAACCAATTATCATTACCTACGTGAAAAGAGTATAATTAGTTTTTTAATCGTTACCAAAAATTACAATTCACTCATTTTCAACAAGCCTTTCTAAGATTGCAGAACATACCTCTATCTGTATTTCTAATAATATAATCCAAAACGACTAGCCGTTCAAATTGAAGTTGGAACTGTTTTGACAAATGTGGTGGCGGCGGCTCACTTTCCCATCGTCGAAGCCAATAGTCAGCATCTTTGTAACCGTCTACGAAGAGTTGAAAGGAACCAATTTTGGGAGGCAAACCTATTCTATTGAAATGTGAAGCCACTGCTGGAAATTGATCCAGGATAGCCTGTTTCATTCGTGCTTTCTCTCTGTCTATTCTCACATAATTGAACGTTCTACTGACAAGCCTAATAACTCGGGTATTTGGTACGACGCCTAGACCGAGTTTTCGATCAACTAAACTAGCTCCTGCTTCGCTGAGGTAACCTTGATTTGGAATTAAGCAACTTCTGCCAAAACAACATGGACAACACAATTTGTGCATCCATTTTGTCCATTTCGGATTAAGTCTTCCGTATGGTTCCTCGTCTTTCGGTTTAAAGACGCCGATAATTTTCTGTAAAATTTTAATATAAAATTAGCCATCAAATGTTAATTTTGTGTAAATAAATTTTTCAATAACTGAAGTGTCTTACTCCTGCTGGGTTTTTAACAAAATAACTTCCACTCGAGCCTTGGTATATTCTTTGTGGATATATTCCATTATCTATCGCACATTCTGCTTGCCATACTAGCTCAGAAAATTGTGGATCATCTATAAAAAATATATTGCATATATATTACTCTCCAAAAGTACTCCAAGAGTATTTGTATTACCCTAACATTTCATTATTTAATCACTATTTAATTTCAATTCAGTATCAAATTTAGATAAAAAAAAATATTAATCTACAGATCTAAGTTTTACTGTAACATATAGTATACATCATGTACATTGTGAATTCTATTATCTTATATTAGATAAAATAAACGAATTTCAAGATAAAAATCACCCATGATAATGTCTTATCTATTGTACCAATTTACATATAGTTATATTCAAATCCATTAACATCAAGTAAAAAAACGTTGTTAAATTAAGTTATGGGACTATACTTTGTGTAAATACTAAAAATAATAATATTTGTAAGAAACTTACCATGAAACCGATTACATGTAATATCTATATCTAGTCGACCAAGGAGAGGCTGGCTCTCCCGGTCAATTCCGGGGGAATCAATGGCTGTTGGTTGGTCTGCACTTGAGTTTGGAGCAAATTCAACCTCTGGCAATAAAGCTAATGGCTCGCCGTTAGCTAAAATTTGGTTATTGTTAGGAGTCACTGATAAATCAACAAGAGCGTCTGTTTCAATGAGTGTTGCAGGATTAGTGCTATTGTGACTGTTATACTCTCGATAAGGCACATGCAGTTGACGCTGTTCTGAGTCGCTCATCACAGCCGAGGTCCTCTTAGAGTTTGCCAAAACTCCAAGCTACCAGTTTACTTGATAAGTTCCAGATGTTGTGGACTTTAATTTGACATCAAATAAACGAACAAAGTTGAATGTCTTGCATCTGTAAATGATAATAACACTGAGCTTAAATGATCGTAAGTAAACATATACTAAACCAAGATAAATATGCACTAAGAATTTGAGATTAAAAAACATTTCTCACTAAAATCAATACAAGGTCTACAGATCTTTTCGCTATTTATATGGAAATATCTGTTGTATCTAAATTTTTAGTACTATCTCAATTAATATCCTTATCTATAATTGGATTCTATAACTTGTTTTGAATTATCTTTATAACAAATAAACTAATGTAAGAGCAATGTATCTTATACGTCAACTTACATCATCTTTTTAAATGTAAAACAGGGAAAAACTCAATACTTAGAATGAGTTCATCACCAGAGTACAAATTTTGTAAGCTAATTAAAGACCGCTTATTCTTTGTACAAGCTTTACAAAGGTTAGCAGCAAACGAAAATAGAAAACTCCTTTGTTTCTGGCAGAAAGACTTGATATGACTAAGAAAAGTTGATATCGTAATTCAATATCCTTCCAGTTATTCATGCAAGTAGTTACTTAACCACTTATGAATTAATACAGTCAGATATCTATGCTGCGCACAGATGATATAAGCTGACCATGGGCAGATGCCCAGTGCTAACACCTGTTTTTTTCCAGGCCAGAGGTGAAGTGAGTCGGCGGTAAACGCGAAAAAAAGGAGAAAACTAATAATAAGAAAAGGAAATTATGCAAATCTATCGAGACGAATTATTAAGCGGCCATCGAGCGATCGATCAAGCTCTCTCACAGGCTCGCTTCTCTCGGCACTTCTGCAAGTATAAGTGTACTGTCTCGCGGGGGCCGCGCAGAAGGAATCGCTGTCGCTCTCGCCGCGTCGACGATATGCGGGCGTTTTTGTTTATCGGCACAATTGCGAAGCCAGCGAATCGTGTACACCCACACTTGCACACATAGATAATCACACACAGAAGCACTGTAACTCTATCTCCTCCTTACCTCTATCTCCTCCTCGCCTACTCGCGCACCGTGCGTGCGTTCCACCTGTCAGTGACGCACGCTCTCTGCGCTGCGCTGCTACTGCTGGCTGCTGCTGCTGACTTTGTTGTCTCGAGAGCGCGCGCGGGAAGGGGGTGGAGCTGTTGCTGCTGCTGACCGGAGCGTACTTAGCAGCTAGCATGTGTGCACGGTGAATCAATCGAGAAATTTTACTCCCTCTCGAGAGCCGTCGGTCATCTCAGGAGCATGGCCGATGACGCGCCTCCCCTGCCGCCACTGCTCGTAATCGTAGCGATGATGATGACACGGGCACTCTAGCATCTGCAACGCGCAACGTCGTTTTGCTCTTGGTTCGCGCGGAGACGTCGCAATTCGCGCGAGTAGAGGGAAGAAAAAACAGTTGTATATAGTATATAAGTAGCCGTCTCGTCGCCAGAAAAAGCAACGCGCGGCGGAGAGCGAGCGAGCAGCCGTAATATACCTATTGTACACCGTATTACCGTACTGCGTAATCAGCTGATCCGCGGCCGCCATGATCTTGATGTCGCCACCGTCGCCCCTGTGGCGCCCCATTCGAAATGCCTGATATCTCTTTTTTTTGCCAGCGTGGTCAGTTGGCCGCTGATAATCCATCAGCGCGCGCTAGAGCTTTGCGCTTGTATATACACTGCGCGTCGCGGTTTAATAAAGAAAGGAAAAGTTGCTCCGTTCGGCTCGTTTAGAGTGTCGCGATAAGGTGTTATCGCGAGTGAATTAAAAAATGCACTGGGAACGGTGTAAAAAGAGTACACACGAGCTTGTGCTGAGCACTCGATAAGTTTGGCAATAGGGGAATGTTGATTGACGCGCGAACTTGAGAAAGTTTTTAGAGTTATTGTGCACTTTGAAAATGATAGCGTTTAGCGTTTAAAGTTATATATACTTGCTGAATTGTAGTTCTTTGAGTGAATTCATAAGAAAGTAACGGATAAGATAGTTGTAAATTAAGCAATCTTGAGTCATTTGCCAGGAATATTTTCATATATATATAAGTGACTCATGGGAAAGAGAAATTGAATTAATTGTGTACTATATCATTTTTTTACTGGCTAATCACCGCACTCTTGAAATAACAAAAGAATCAACTTTGATGACGAATGATTTCAAACAAAAATCTTTGATTAAAAATATAAGATTTGATTTGCTAAAAGTGCATTTTAATGAATAACTTCGTTTATTTATGCGTCGGGAACATAACATTTACTTTCGTCCGTGAATTATGAAATCCTTTAAATATGAAGTGAAAATAAATAAAAATTAAATCATCATTTTCATCAATCCTAATGTATAAGTATAAATAAGATATCAGTCATTGTTATAGGAAAGTTTTCAAACGTGTTTTGGGTGAAAGTTTATAGCGGGATGTATTATAGTAGGCGGTAAAGTGATCTGATGCGCGTGTTCCATTATTATATATGTATGACAGTTAGGCTTTTTAATTTAATTACGATCGATAATTTAATAATTTAAAATACAAAATTACATAATTAATTAGCTAATCAAATAATAAAACACTTCTTGTATAAAAACGCAGCGGAATATTTGTGCAGCTATTATAATGATTGCACTTTCTTTTCCCAACTTTTATTTTTAATTTGTATTATTATCTTTTGCCTTATACATTTTTCTCCGCCGCTCCGTTTTTTAATTAAACTTTAATTAACGCAGTATAGCAATTATAAATAAAGTTTCCTTATATTTGAAAGTATCTGATTTAATTATATTATTGTAAAGTTCAATTTTCAAGTACAAAGTTTATAATTCACCTTAATTCAATTACAGTGACATTACACGCAAAAATAGCGCACCAACGATCCAGAATTAGAGGGCCACGGCCCCCGCGACAATACGTTAAAAAAAGGCCACAGACTTTCAAGGTATAGATCAAGATCATATTCTCTCTCTCTCACTCACACACATACACACTCGTCTCTCTTTTTCTGGCGGCCTCAACCGTTGCCGCACATGTGTATATACATATAAGGATATATGCTTGCCGCGCGCGCGCGCAAGTAATCAGCTTTCGATGTATAGGTACATATTACTCAAGGTGGCCAACCCACCGTGGGTTCGTTATTTTTTCAAATCCGCAAAGGCTGCAGATTAATAGTTTTTTGTCTACTTATCGTGCGCCGTTTTCTCGGGTACGTGTACAAAAGAAATCAGGAGTTTCGATCGGAGATGCAAAAGACTGTTTCGGAGCAGACGGAACGCCGAGTAAACTGCTGTGCCAAATAGTGAGGTCATTTATGGAGCAGGCGAGCGGAAGGTCCTTGAACAAAGTTCGCGTTGCACGTTTGAAAAGTCAAGACTCAATGTTCGCATATACATCATACTTATAAGTATACTGTAAAGGCTGAACTCATAACTCAAGGCTTTGAAGTTCCTCGTGTCAATTTGCGTCACTCGCTTCATGGATGGCCGCATTTGATACGTATATATACAATATATATACGAGCAAAACAAATGTCCATATCCGTAACAACGGATCCTCCCGCGCGCGGGTCGGCAAGGCAGGAATCAAGGCACACGTATATCACGTTATATTGCGCAGGCCTATCGCGCTGCAGCGTATACACTTACCCACACACAGGCTGCATTTGAAAATATATATCCCCCCAAAGCAAACGGCTACTTTAGAGCTAGCGAGAGAAATGGCCGTCGCCGAAACGTCGCTGCTGCTGCTGCGGTGATCACCTTAGGTGGCCAGTGGCGCGCGACTTTGTCCTTCGTCTCCTGCGCACTTTGGCCGAAGGACTGTTCCGCGCGGTGCTAGAGCAGGATTATCATATAGCGTGTCTAGTGTACACCGACGTTTGAAGGCGATCCATGAAGTAAGTGCGCCGCGGCTTATATCTCCTGCTGGTCTCTCCGTTGGTCTTCTAGCTCGTTTCTTCTCTCTCGCTCTTGCTCTCTCTCTGCCGCAAATTGATCGTTGGCGTGCAGAGCAGTATAGTAACAGACACCCCGAGATCTATCGTCGTCGTCGCTTTGGTAGCGCGCCGCGGAAAAATTGTACTGGTAGAGGCGATCGTGGAGGGATAATATACGAGTTTCTACTCCGAAACGACGTGTTTAGGGATAAAACGCAGTTGGGGGTTGTCGACAAATGCGCGTTAGGTTATGAACGTAAGCCGATTGTATTGATTCTGTGTTATTGTCTTTTGAATTTTTCCCTTCCGCCCGCAGGATCATTAATGTTACCGTTATCGTCAGGTTGATTATACGTGGTGGCCAGTCAGTTTCTATACTCGTCGGTTCGCCCGCGCTACAACTAGATTCTGCCCGTATTAGTGTTACGCCGTGGGGACGGTTGTTAGGCGCTCGAGAACTGTTTAAAGAAATGTGTTTATTAATTGTAAATTTGTGATAACGTGTGTTTGCAGCGCGTAAAAGATGGAAGAGGACACTGAATACACAAAATTACCTGTTGAGGATCGCTGTGTGCACAAAGTGAGTCATTCATTTATCTGATCTATTTCTCAAGCTGAATAATGTTTTTTTTTTATTGCTGTGTTTGCCTTTGTTGACAGTTATGGAAGGCCCGATTGCACGGATATGAAGAATGTACAAAGACATTTCGACTGATTGACGATGAAAAGTCACCAGAGTGGAATAAATTTCTTGGTCTTGTCAAAAAGTTTGTTATCGACAGCAATGTTGCAGCACAAGAGAAAGGCTTGGAAGCAGTACTGGCATATGTGGAAAATGCGGCTGTTGCTGGAAAGTAAGCCGTTTTTGTATTAATAATTATTTAAAAAATACATTAATTTGTTGATAAGAGACAATACTCATTGTGGAAAATTAATTGTTATTAAATAATTTTTGTTTTTTAGATCAACTAATGAAGTTATGAATGGAGTTATCTCAAAGTGTATTGCTGCACCAAAAGCTAAGACAAAAGACTTAGCAGTGCAAATAATTTTGATGTATGTTGAAATAGAAAAGCACGAAGCAGTTCAAGAAGAACTTATGAAAGGAACTGAACATAAAAATCCAAAAATTGTGTCTGCATGTATTACTACTTTAACACTTGCCCTCAAGTAAGATAGTAAAATGATATTTTTTATAATATATGATGCAAACCATTTTTTGCATAATAGTACTAATTTTTATGATTTATAGGGAGTTTGGTCCAAAAGTCATTAATGTGAAACCTCTAATGAAAAAGATACCAGCATTACTTGAAGATCGAGACAAAACTGTTCGCGATGAAACAAAAGCCTTAGTTGTGGAAATATATAGGTGCAGTCATTTTTCATAGTTATAAGCTTTTATATTTTTATCTACAACAGTTTATATATAATGCTTTATTTTAGGTGGATTGGTGCTCCTTTAAAACAACAGTTAAATACATTAAAGCCTCTCCAATTGTCAGAATTGGAAACAGAGTTCAATAATCTAAGTAGTGGAAAAGCTGTTCCTGCTCGGTATCTGAGATCTCAAAAGCCTAAAGTTACGTGTCATGTTGATACTAACTCTGGTGATGTTGACAATGGTAATTATTTTATTGGTTGTATTTTATACATTGTTATAAAAGAAAAAGTATTTACACCATATATTGCCCTAGATGATGAAGCAGATGGCGATGATAATAATCAACCTGATATAGATCCATATGAATTACTTGATCCTGTTGACATATTGTCAAAATTACCAAAAGATTTTTATGACAAAATTGAATCCAAGAAATGGCAAGAACGAAAAGAAGCTTTAGAAGCTGTAGAGGCGTTAGTAAAAAATCCAAAGTTGGAGAGTGGCGACTATGGAGAACTAATTCGTTCTTTGAAAAAAGTATTTTGATAAAAATTTCGTAATTATTAAAAATGTTGTTATCTTGTAAATATTTATTATATGTTTACTTATAGGTAGTATCGAAAGACTCTAATGTAGTAGTGGTAGCTTTAGCTGGTAAATGTTTGACTGGTTTGGCAACTGGTTTGAAAAAACGTTTCCAATCATATGCATCAGCGTGTCTTCCTGCAATCTTAGAAAAATTCAAAGAAAAGAAACCGAACGTCGTTTTAGTTTTACGGGAATGTGCAGATGCAATATTTTTAAGTGTGAGTGTTAATCAAATACCTCTACAATTGTTAACCAGATTTTTTCATAATTTTCAAATGTCACCGAATTAATTTTACAGACCAACATTGAACAAATCCTAGAAGATGTTTTGGCTACATTAGAAAATAAAAATCCCTCTGTAAAAGCTGAAACTGCAGCATTTTTATCTCGATGCTTTGCCAGGACACCACCGCCCAGCTTGAATAAAAAATTATTAAAAGCATATACAGCACCACTACTAAAGACCTTGAATGAACCAGATCCGATTGTAAGAGACAATACGGCCGATGCACTCGGAACAGCAATGAAACTAGTCGGGGAAAAAGCAATATCGCCTTTTCTTGTTGATTTAGATAATTTAAAAATGACTAAGGTAATTTTGTTTTTGTTATTCGAAATAATAAAATTATAACAATGAATTTGTATTCTTACTTCAATAATAACTTTTTTATACTGTTACCAGATAAAAGAAAGTGCCGAGAAAGCTGTGATTCATGTTAAAGTGTCAACAGCGCGGAAACCACCCAGTGAACGACCAAATACTGCACCAGCAAAAATTGAATCCCCCACCAGAGAAAACGATGCGAAAGCAAAAAGGCCTAAAACGGGTGTCACTAAAAAACCAGCTGCTAAGAAACTCGCTGCATCGTCCGTTACAAATTTAGGTAAAATTCAAATAAAATGATTTTGTTCACTATTTTTTAAATTACCTTTGTTCGTTTATAACTTTAGCTGGTTCCAAGAAAAGTGCAGCTAAACCCCAAACAGAAAAGAATTATAGCAATGAAGAAATAGATGAAATGGCTTCTGAAACATTACCTCAAGAAATTATATCTGGTCTAGTTGATACAAATTGGAAAGCACGTCTAGCTGCTGTTGAACAAATGTCTGATGTAAGAAAATAATTCATATAATACTTGGTTAAGAAAAAATGTAATATAATCTTTATATACAATAATATATAATATATAATTAATAGCATGTGAAGCAAATTGATTCTTCTCAAGTATCTACACAAGTTATTGTAAGAGTACTCGGAAAGAAACCGGGCTTCAAAGATACCAATTTCCAAGTTTTGAAACTTCGTTTGGAACTTGTAAAAATGTTAGCGGAAAATTATCCATTTTCAAGGTATGAAAAAATCTTTCAACCATATAACGTTGTAATTTATGTTTCGAGTTTTATATATTCTAAAATTGTTCGAATTTTTTCAGTACTGTAACTGAATATTGCTTAATGGATATAACAGAAAAACTAGGTGATGCGAAAAATAGTGGTATTGCAGCAGAGACATTAACAGCAATTGCAGAAGCTACAAGTCTTGAATTAGTAGCAAATGAAGTTATGTCATTTTCCTTCAACCAAAAAAATCCTAAAGTTCAGCAAGAAACTCTTCTTTGGCTATCCAAAGCCTTAACTGAATTTGGTTTTACGTAAGTGATGCCAATACTTTCACTTTGTTTAACCTTTTTACTGCATCGAAATCATTTATTAAATGGAAATATTCTAGGGTCAATACAAAATCATTAATTGAAAACGTTAGGAAAGCAGTAGGTGCGACAAATCCAGGAGTAAGGACTTCTGCTATAACATTGTTGGGTACTATGTACATGTATATTGGAAAGCCACTACTTACTTTCTTCGAAAATGAAAAGCCGGCTTTAAAACAACAAATTGAACAAGAATGTGAAAAGGTGTATATACATAAAATAGATTTGTATTATTGTGGCACATTACAATTAATATGAATATTTGTATTTAATTAAATATTAAAATTGAATTAATAGTTTGAGGGTGAGACGCCTCCTGCTCCCATTCGTAAAGTAAAGGGAAAGAAAAGTCAAGGTCAAGGAGACGACGATGATGAAGCAGATGTAGAAGAAAAAGCTCCCATGACTCAAACTGATATTAGCGATATGTTACCGAGAGTCGATATAAGTAATCAATTAACGGAAGCCTTGATGAATGAATTATCTGATAAAAACTGGAAGGTATGAGTAATTTTGATATACCAATCAAATATTATAAATTTTCAAAAATTATGTTTTCGTTCGTTCTAGAAATATTTATCTAATTTTATAAATTTCTTTAGGTACGCAATGAAACTCTTCAAAAAGTAAGTAATATTTTAAATGAAGCCAAATTCATAAAAGGTTCTCTTGGAGAGTTACCACAAGGACTTGCTCAACGTTTGGTTGATAGTAATAGTAAAATAGCTCAAAGCACCTTAGGAATTTGTGAAAATTTAGCAACAGCAATGGGACCCCCAATAAAACAATACGTAAGGGTACTTTTCCCAGGAATCTTGCAGTGTCTTGGGGATTCAAAGGTAATTTATAATATTTAATTTAAAAGAATTTTTGCTGTAAATTTTTCATAGCCCTTTCCATTATACTGATTAAACTATTTTATTCAGACTTATATTGCATTCTATATACTAAAACTTCAAGTTAATTAAAACAAAATGTAGAGTATATCGATTTCTATAATTAAAAATTTGGCATGTTAATTATCATTTCGTAATTTAGGCTTGGATTCGTTCTGCTGCTATTTCTTGTATGAATACTTGGGGAGATCAATGCGGTTATAAAGAATTTTGGGATGGCGAAATGATCGCAAGTGCTTTGAAGGGAGGGTCTCCAACACTACGAAATGAGCTTTGGACTTGGCTTGCCGACAAATTAGGAGGAAGTAAGTCAATCTGTAACTTTTAAAAAACGTAAGATATACTGTTTGTATTAAAAAATGTATTTTTCTTTCTTTTAGTCCCTACAAAACAAATATCAAAAGAAGAACTTCTTATATGTTTGCCAACTTTATATAATAATTTAGAAGATCGTAATTCTGATGTAAGAAAAAATGCTCAGGAAGCAGTACTTGGTTATATGATTCATTTATCTTATGAAGCTATGATAAGACATACTGAAAAACTGAAGGTAAACCTCTTTAATATTTAAAAGATTAAAATAAGCTAACATTTATGAAATAGTATTATAATAAGTCGATTATTACGCACATTTTAGCCTGGATCAAAAGCCGCTGTGATTGCTGTTTTGGATAAAATTCGTCCAAATTTGCCTGTCAAACCTTTACCGCCTACGAAAAAAGCAGTGGTCGATGATAGTGGCCCTAAAACTGTAAAAAGTGGTGGTGCTGTCAAAGCAGCTAAATCAGGCGTTAAGACGAAGGTAATTTTCGCAAATGAAATGTATCTTTTGTAATCGTTTAATTTTAAACATAATTAATGATTTGTATGCATAAATTTTAGGGTGGGGCTGCAGCTAAACCTTCCAGCGCTCGTAAAAAAGATGATGATATTGATCTAAGTCCGTTATTAGCTGTAAATAATATGAAGCATCAACGATCGATTGATGAGCAAAAATTGAAAATTTTAAAATGGAACTTTACAACTCCTAGAGAAGAATTTGTTGACTTATTGAAAGAATTAATGAGTACAGCAAATGTTAATAAATCATTGATGGCAAACATGTTTCATTCTGATTTTCGGTACCACCTTAAAGCTATAGAATCTTTAACTGAGGTATTTATAACATTGTTAATTCACATAAAGTGTTCGTTTCGAACCATCATTAAATTATGTTAATATTTTCAAGGATTTACCTGGTAACAGCAAGGCATTAGTTTCTAATTTGGATCTAATACTTAAATGGCTAACATTAAGATTTTTTGACACCAATCCGTCGGTACTTCTAAAGGGATTAGATTATCTACAAACTGTTTTTAATTTTCTGATAGAAGAACAATATCATATGTTAGAGAATGAAGCTGCTTCATTTATTCCTTACCTAATTATTAAGGTAATTCTAATTGTTTTGCAGTAGATAAATTTGTCTATGATACCTTGTAATTATATATCTATTAACTTTAATAGATTGGAGATCCAAAAGATGCAGTTCGGAATGGCGTTAAAGCTTTATTCAAACAAATAGCTTCAGTTTACCCTGTTAGCAAACTATTTTCGTATGTTATGGAAGGTCTAAAGTCTAAAAATGCCAGACAAAGAACGGGTTTGTATTAAGGAAAAGTATAATTAACACTTTCAGTGGGTTTAAGAAGATTTTGATAAATTTTAAAACGGTGAAGTAAAAGTTAAATCAAATTTTCTTATAAGTAAATTATGATGTTTCACTTTTTAAGATTTACAAAAATACGTTAACTGATGCTAAAAATATTTTCATCATTTACAATTTCTACAATATCATAAAAACAAAAAATTTCAATAATTTATGACCTATACATGGATCGCATCACACTGAAAATGTTAAATCAATATTATGTATATGAGAAAATCCACGGCAACCGGAACAGCGACAACAATTATTTTCGTTAAAATTGTTCGTCTCGGGCCTCTGAGTAAGGCCTTTTTTTGCCATTTTTAGGATCAAAAATGGCCTAAATACAAAAGCAACAACTTGAAAAATACATTAGATATGAAATTTTGGAGTGGGCCACTAAGCATTTTCAGTTTTGCAGCGTTATTTCCAAAAAATTCGGTGTTTTTATACAAAAACGCAGCTCTTGCCACATTTATCGTCTTTCATATTAGTGACCTACTCCAAAAACTTTATATCCGATTTATTTTTCGACGACATATCCATTTTTCATGGTCAGAAGACGAAAAACGTTGTTGCTTCTGTATTTAGGCCATTTTTTGTTCTAAAAATGGCAAAAATGAGCCTTGACAGGTCCTTAATGAACAAAATGATAAATTTTTCGAAAAGTTCGCAAAATTTCCTAAAAATGATGTATTTGAAGTTTTGTTTTTTATTAGAAACGGCGTTTTCGTGCAATTTATTTAAAGTCAAAATAAGGTCTTTTTTGCAAAAATCGTGTTTTTGATCAACTTTGAATGTTGGTTCGACACTCTCACTG
>JAPYZP010004792.1:0-18476 GCA_030522985.1 Torymus sinensis
CAGCTCGTTACAAATTAAACCGCGACTGTGCTAACCGGCAACCTAATTTCATTCCAGACCCAACAGAAACGAAGCGCAGAGAGCTCGCCCGAATAAACACGCGTGCACTCGCGTTTCCTTTTAAATATTAACGAACGAATGCGCCGCAAACGTGAGTAATGTAATAAAGCCGCGCGCAGCTTGAGGCATAAATTCGTACTTCGCTCAAGCTCGCATCGTCGAGAGGGGCTTTTTTTGGCGGGTCGTTGCGCATTCGCGCGGCAGCGCGGAGGAGGGTGACAATTCGCGCATCAACGCCTGGGAGAGAGCTGCTAACTCTACGGTCTACACGCACTTCGAATTCATGTACCCACACACGCGCGCGGCGGCATGATCAAAGGGCGCGAAAATTCGCGTTCGCGCAGCTTTGTTTCGTAGGTCGTGCACGTAAAAAGCTTGCCCCGAGAATCGACAGTGCCGCACCTTCTCTCTACACTATCCCGCAGATATATGCACCGCTTGTGTATACATGTGCGCGTACCAGGCGGGCGGCGTGCGAGCACTAATGCAGTGCACCAGTGTCGGACTGGGAGTGCGAGCGAAACTCTCTGAAACGGCGGAGGGATAATTGCTCGCGTAGATGACAGAGGGGAAAATTACCCGCATTACTGCAAGACAGGAGATTAAGAGATGAGCGCTCTCTCTCTCTCTCTCTCTCAGCTAACTATCGCTATACAGCCGCCTCCCAAAATCGATAAGCGACACTGTACAGTGCGCAGCACAGTGGCGGCGGTGCCGGAGGATCTCTGTGTGTAGTTCGAATTTCAAGTTGGCCTTGCTACCACGGCTATAATTGAAATGCTTGGCGATAAATTATAAACGAGAGCCTAAAACGCTGTGTAATATACCGGGAGGCGACGACGGGAATTTTCGTGAATATAAATTGTTTTCTTGGCACAGGAGAGGAGGAAAATCCTATCGATCGAAGTTTCGGGATGCTTCATGTATTGGAAATTCATGAATGCGGCGGAGCGTGTGAATTAATAAAATAACGCATGGAACAAAAAGCTGCGCGAGTTATTCGCACTGGATATTTTCAATAATCGATATAATTTATATGACCACTTAATTAAGGCTTTTATAGAGATCATTAAGGCTTCTGAATACTTGATTAATAGAGCTCAGAATTAATTAATTATGCGGGAGTGGCCTATTATTGAACCGGATTTTTTAAGTTACTTTCATTACGCTGAAGTATTCTTCTGTATTAATATATTAAATTATATTAATATATGTAATATCACGTGTGTAACGCTAACGTGAAAATAGAAAATCACACATTTCCAAAATTACAATAAGTATGGGAATTAAGTTTATAGTCGTAATTGAACATTCATACCTTTAGAATCTGAGCCGCTTTTCGGAAAATTTTTACGGCATAAGTCTCAACAAATTTATATGTCAATCAAAGGTGGGATAACGTACGTACCTGAGGAAATCTCCAAAAAATCTACCATTTCGGCGTCTGGAAAATTGTGGAGAACTTTCTTTAAGGGGGTTACCGTGTTACCTTCCCCGTCAAAAGCATATTTCCGACAACCCTAGTATAACTGTACTCCCGACCTCTCCACTTCCATAAAAACTTTTCTGAGTGACTGTCCTTTGCTATAGTCTCTGCATTACACGTGTCTGAGAAATTAGTTCAACACTCACACTTTCGATTGTAATATCTTAAAAACGGTGTGGCTAGCCTTTCTCAGTTTCAAATATATCACGCTTAATATACTTTTTTTGTAGAAGTTATGAATGAAATTGTAAATTTCGCGGCGGCGTTTCCATAAGACTCCGTGTATAAGGTAGCAAGTTTACAAATTCGGTGTAGCTAGTCGTCTTACGAATTCCAGATGTTATGAAGAATACTAAAATGAACCTTTACAAAAATTTTCATAAGCGTGGCAAATTTTGTCAAAATCGTGATAACCCCCTTAAGGCACTATTTCGGTATCTGATTTTGTTCGTTCTTTATATTATAAAGTGTATTAAAAAATGCCGAATAATTAAAATGCTTTTGCGACAGAGCATTTACATCATGAATTTTATTTTAAAAAATGCTTAAAAATGTTTTACAACAGGCATGAATCATTCAATCGGGAACTGATGCACGCAAATAAATTTTATAAATGCTAAAAAATAAGAGGAAACGACTATTTATATGTTTTTTTTCAGAATTAAAATACGTTGATTCATTTAAAAGTTACATTACTTCAAAGTCCACTCTAAATACTCAAAATACATTAAAACTAACAGAAATCGACGCATATCTGAGTTTAAGCGATATTTCGTACAGTTCATATGGAAATTGTTAGAATTTATTATTTATTTACAAACAATACCTGTCCGAATGCACATTTCCATAAAACAATATATAGTCTTTTAATTATATCACGTAAAATAGAATATATATTTATTTATTACCAGAAAATATTTACATAAATTAAATTTACATAAGTAAGTAAATCCTACCGAGGCAAATAATATTGCCTGTTTGTAGGTCTGGCATATAGAAAAACTTACAAATTAAATAAATAATAATATATTTTAACATACCAGGTAATGGCAGGCGCGTAGAGTTAAATAATTTTTGTTAAGTAATTTTGTGAAAATTAAATTATTAAGTTAAATTTGGTATAGCCGCTCTCTCTCTCTTCTGAATCTCTTTTTCTGATTCGCGAGGCCTCAGAACCACATAATCGAAAACTTTCACCGCTACGAAGCTTTATCTTTGAGAAAGCAGTATAGAGCGCTCGCGAGCAATGAGAGTCACACGAATTCGCGAATGTGGGAAAGATCAATAAGTCAGAGTAAGTCACGTATGTAAAATTCGCGTAGTCTCGAGTTGTGGCGCCGGGATGTAAGCCGAAAGCTGTTTGCTTAAAATACCTCGGCAAGCTTCTACATTAAAGCGTGCAGGTGGCTTCTTTCCATTTGCCAGCGTTCGTTCAATATTCCCACATGACCACGTGGGCGTATACGTGTATATATATATACAACTTGTCAGACACTCGCGCACCTACGTATTACCCGCGACGGTATAAATGTGGTAACTGAATTTCGCCGACGGCCGCTCCACGAGTGCACATTATATTTTGCCCCTGCGGTCTCTACACATATGTATACATGTGCAGCCGAGGGAGATACATCCTTTAATGCACAGCATCGCAGCGACAACGACGGCGGTGGAGCTTTTGCAGCTTTTGGAAGGGTCAGTATGTTGAAGTGATTTTGTTCTTTCAGTGCGAGTAAGCGCGGCCGAGTTACTTTCACTGCGCGCTTTTGACGTAATCACAAGTAAAGGAAAAGCCAGATGACCGCATCTGCCGTAGTTCTAATCTCGTATATGAATTTCAGATTTTTCCGGAGCTTTATTATACAAATAAGTTGCGAGCGCGCAAAATTGCTACCGCTTCTGCGTGAAAGTGAACACTTATGGTAGGTAGTTAAAAATATGAATGGCAAAAAATTACGCTGAAGAAGCTTACATCACGCAGATGGGCCATTTTAACTTTTGTAATATATAAGTTCGGGTAGTTCTGTTATGGTCGTTGGAGCTTTAAATAGTTTCTCACGATTGTAAGGAATGTTGTGCCATTGCAACTAGTACGAGAAAGGATTGTCTCGACGAGGGTGACTATCACACCCGAGTGCGGAAAATCGAACTAAGAGTTTGCGAACGGAGTGTTCAAAATGTATTTGATATGAAAGTATTAGTAGCTAGAAACGAAAAAAATAGATTTAAAAGTTACTACACAGTTAGTCTAAAAATCGAAAATCTATAAACTATTTCAAAGTTAACATATAATTTTCTTTTACTTCAATATTAAAGTTTGTAGATTTTTTTCGTAAAATTTAGATATGCAATATTTTAAGCCGATATATATTTCACAAGTATTTGTAGAAAAAAAATCTATTGCTAAATCCTTAGAAATCTAAATATGAATTTTTCTAAAACTTTTTGTAACTCATAACAATATTTACTTCATAAATATGTTGTAACTGAAAGCTCAAGCTGAAACATGAATAATCAAAGACAATATAAATATGAAATACAAGTATACCAGTGCGCGAATTCCTCTTCCGCCTTTAATCCTAACGCAACAAACGTTCGTATACGGTGCTGTTCAAATATTATATTTGAAAACTTGTATAGATATTTTCCAAACAGAACGATTTTTAGTCCGTGCCTATTTTTAAGTAAATAATAATAAAAAAAATCAATCAATATAGGAAGAGGTATAGAGAGAGATCAAAGTTTGCAAATCGTTATTTGAAAACCGATGCACAGAGCTCTCAATCTCTTTACGGCGTACCATAACGGCACCGGTTTTCGATCAACACCCTATTTTCGATCATTTTTTCATAAAATTCAATTTATTTGTGAAAAATTCTTTTTAGAAATGACAAAGTTAGAATAGCTGTGATAAAAGATGCACGAATAAAGCATTTAAATTTGGAAAAAATTATTTTCACTTTGTCTATGACTTTTCACTGACAGAAAACTGGTGCCTTGACGGAACCAGCTGCTTTCTCGCTTATTCTCTCCCTCTCACTCTCTCTCTCTCACTCACTTACTCTCTCTCTCTCTCTCTCTCTCTCTCTCGCTCGCTGTATATGTATGCCTGAATCTTTGATCATTGCTTCGATTTATCTTTTCTTTATAAACGTATCTACGGCAGGTTGGAAGAAGGAAACTTGCCTGAGCTATTTATCAAGGATATTGAGTACAGTTTTGCCGCGACAAGACTAGAGGTAGAAAGAGAGAGAGAGAGAGAGAGAGAAAGAGAGAGAGAGAGAGAGAAAATGTGATCGAGAAGGAAAAGGGGGGTGGGGGAGAATGTGAGAGAGCGAGACAGATAAAAGCAAAACAATGTTGTTTCGTCTTTTTCACTAGTGACCAGTCTTGGAGGGTGATTTTGAAACATTGACAAATTGTTGATAACCCTGACATCCTCCTACGCACGTATATAATGTTTTCACCTTGACGAAAGCATCTGAATCCCATGGGATTCGTGTCCATCACCAATATTTCGGGCACCTTTTTTCGCGCGCTCTCTATACACGATCGACATTTCCGAATGAAAGAGAGAAGTAGAGAGTGAGAGAGAGCGAGAGAGAGCGAGAGAGCGAGAGAGAGCGAGAGGGCGAGTGAGAGGGGGGACCGGACACCTCAACAAATGTTTTTCCGACGCGCGCTGCGGTCAAATGGTAGAGTGAGAAAAAAGGGCCGCCATGGAATTTGAGGGGGCATTTTTCCCCGGCCCATAGAGCACTCAATTATGCGCGAAATCTACGTGATAACTCACTCGATAAAGCTTGAGAGGAAGGAGGTGGAGGGAGGGATAAAAGCGCGACGATTCATACAATTTGTGTTTAGTTTATGGCCGCGCTAAGCTGTCATAGGCGGGGATTTTCGGCCCCCGCGCGCAAATCTTTTTCGCTTAAACGTTATTTATCGCCCCCTCGTTATTTCTTGCGCGTTCGTCTTTAAAAAGCTGCATTTTCACGGTCTTTTGTCAATGGATAGTCATAAAGAATTCTGCGCGACCTATATAATGGGAGCGTGTACGAGGGGTGATTAATTTAATTAATCATTCCCAATGATGACGCGCTCGATTCATATGCGCAGTTTACGAAAGATTTGTCAACATGGCGTGCTTTGCATATATTTGCATTCGTTATACACGCGCAACGCGAGCTTCATGAACTCGGAATCCCGCGGTCGGAGAAAGAATTGATATCGATTTGTAGGTGGTTAACTTTCCCACGCAGTATACGCAATAACTTAGTTTAGTGAAAATCAGCGTTTGTGTAATAATGGGTCTCGGAATATCTCTTTTATCGGAAAGTGCTTTTCTCAGTGCAATGGAAAGGTCAATAGTCGGCAAGCTTTTCATCGAAATAAGACTTGCGTGATAATCATCATTTTCATCTTTTGAAACGGAAAGCTGAGAGGGTGCGCGAGAAAGTTTGCGAAAATCTTGAAAAACTGCTCCTTTTACGGTTTTTCGAACAATAGCTTGAGAAAGTTGGCCACGTTTCTAAACTCGGAATAAATTTTCCGCGAATCGCCGCGCCTGAAAATATGTATTCCCTTTGATGCCGCGCGTCCGACAGGGCTAAATATGACTCCGTTCAAACTTTTTCTGCGCGCGCCGCGTACAGCGCAAAATAATAAAAAACAGAAGAAAAAGAAGAGAGAGTGTGAGAGAGAGAGAGAGAGAGAGAGAATTAAGCTTTTTCTAAGATTAGCTTATTTTGCAGGGTCTTCCCGCGGCAGTTCGGAATTCCAGTAAAAGTTTGAGTGCTTAAGCTGTGAGAGAATCGAGCAGCGGCGGCTGTTCACACACACGTTCACATACATGTGCACCCGTCGTGTATCCGTGCGCGTACCGGCACACAGGGAAAAGAGAGCCTGAATGTCGGGCAGCTTTTACATACACCCCGAGGAGCGTTTCTCCCGGAAGTTGGCTCGTTCCGGTCTGTCGCCGTTTTTCCTATAGGCTCTTTAACTAATTCAAGTGCCGCGCAGCGGCCGGGACCGAGCGAGCGCGCGCGCAAGAAAGAGAGAAGGAGAGAGAGGGGTGAGAGCGGAAGAGGGGAGGGAGAGATAAAGCGAGAGAGAGAGAGAATAACGACGAGCCGGATAAAATTCCATGAGGATTAAAACGCGAAAAAAGGGAGGAACGAGAGTATGCAGAATAAGAGTTGCACGCTTCATGCTCCAGGCTGCTCCTCTTCCTCTCTCCCTCTCTCTCTCTCTCTCTTTCTCTCTCTCTTCCCGCTCTCTCTCGCTTTCTTTCGATTTAAATTACAAGAAAGTTTTTTATTATGCGCTGCGCTTCCTCTTTCACCTCTTCTCGCGCGGGTTGGAACTTTGATTTTGTGTTTTGTTATAAATTTTTTTATGCATCTGATAATTCGCTCGCTGGTGTATTAAGCGTGAATTTTTTATCTCAATTTTATAATACGATTAAAGGCGTGCGTTCGCCGTAGTTTAATATACTTAAACTTGTTGAATAATTTATTTTTCAAAGTTTTAAAATATATCCCTTCTGAAGTATGCAATTAACGTGTAAAATGAAAGTGGCGCAAAACCGTACCCAAGAGTGAGCCTCTTCTCTCTCTCTCTCTCTCGCTCTACCTCTCTCTCTCTCTCTCTCTCTCTCTCTCTCTCTTTCTCTCTCTCTCTCACTCTCTCTCTCGCTTCGAAAGAGAAGCTTAGGCCAAGATTACCCTGGAAGAAACTTATACTCCCAACAGAAGTGCTAATTTCATTTTATAACCTTCGCCTCTCCCTGCCCACCCAGCTCTCCGACGTGTCAACATGCGCCCTTTTTATTGGAAACGCGCCCCTTAGATTTTAATTAAAGTAACGTCACCCGAGGAGACTTTACAATTGCTAGTTATCGCAAGGTATTTATCATGCTGTCGTCTTTGTTGTTAACACTATAAAAACTTCTCTCTCGAGGCATCACCGAATCATGTCTAGATTTATGGCTTTTTACAAGCGAATTTTAATAATCAATTTTATAATTCATTTCCCTCATTATGTGTCCATGAGAGTGAGCAAAAAATTCATCCGTTCCGCCGATGATTGGAAATTAATCTGCCATGAGAAATCATCGTACGAGCAAATTCATCTGTCAGTGATTGTTTATTCCCATCGTGTACAGCAGTTGTTATAAATTAATTCATGATAAATTACCCAATTATATATATTGGAAGTACAAATACTGGTTGCATCATAAATAATAAGCAGAGAACGAAATCTCTTTTTCAACGCTCGTTCGCCTCGCGATTCATTGAAAATCCCTCCTCCCAAACTTCACGTGTGAAATTTGCGCGGACAGGTCAACGAATGTTCCCCGATATATTTAAAATTATAAATGAAAAAGATTATTGAATAACGTGGGCGAACAATGCTGACCCAAATACGCTTATAGCGTATATATATCCACCACATATTCACAGTTGCGCGCGAGCATACTGCTGAACCTCCGCTAAATGCGGATTCGCAAGACAAATAATTTCTGGAAAAAAGGAGACAAAGTAGTATAAGTAGAGAGAGAGAGAGAGAGAGAGAGAGCTAAGAGGTCGGCCGGAAAGTTCGTATCCGCGAATCGCGAGTAGCAGAAACAGACTACCGGAGTTTCCACATGCAAGCAGCGGATGGGGGCGAGAGGAAGGAAGAGAAGGCTGCGGCGCTCGTGCGCGCACACACACACGGATACTCCTCCCTCCCCTCTGTCTCCGTATACGCTCCATTCTATTATGACAGTATTCCATTTCTGGCAAATGTTTCTGGCTTGCGTTTCTCTTAAATGAAAACTTAACACGAATGCAGTGCGCGCCGGCGCTGCTGCTGCCGAGCGAGCAAGTTTTTAAATTAAGGTACGAAGAACCAACCTTGCTCCCCTCACCTTCTATCTCTTACTCTCGTCCCCCTCCCGCTACCCTCTTTTTTCCTTCGTTTCGCTTTTCATCGCAACTAACTGCCGGCAGTTCTTAGTTCTTTCTTTCTCTCTCTCTCTCTCTCTCTCTCTCTCTCTCTCTCTCTCTCTCTCTCTCTCTCTCCCTTCCTCTCTCCCTCTCCCTCTCCCTCTCCTCTCTCCCTCTCTCTCTCTCTCTCTCTCTCTTTCTCCCTCTGTCGGCGCGGGGATATAGAAAAAAGTGGCGAATTGTTCGAAGCATTTCCCGGATGGTTTTCATTTGGAGGACTGATCATCTTCTTTAATTTTCTATAATACTCAATAAGAGGAAAGGGGGGCCTTGGAAGCGAGCATACTTTCATTGATGAGAACCGACAAGTTACGCTGATGTGCTTTCAATATTTTGTGCGTCCTTCCGGATTAACTATTCAAAGGAAAAAGCGCTGATAAGGCGCGGCACTTCATTTCTTTTTATTTCTTTTCCTGTCAGGAATTATTCTGTTCGTATTTATGGACTTTTGAGTTGCGAACTCTGGTAGAACTTATTATATCGATCATTTTTTTATAATCGAGCGAAAAATGTATGAAATTTACAGTTAGATTGTAGAAAACAATATTATTAACATGATGAACTGTCAATACAAATTGAATACAATGTTCGGAAATGGGAAAATAACCTTATAAGAAAAATATAAATAAACAGCATTATGTTGCCATGCATATATCTACACCATGGCAACGCTTCTGACCAATCAGATTGCGAATAAAACGTGAAATAACATAGCCATCAATTTTAATAAAGAGGATGCACAAATGTACATTTATGATGAAAATAATATAAATATTTTAAATTCACAAATGTATGCTTAACACATTAATTAAAATAGCTTTAAATTTATTTGTTTTATATTGTTAAAATAGAAACAAAATTATAATAATTTAATGGGGAATTAAACTTTTGTCGAGCGAACAGTACATTGTGCTACAAGAGGAGAAAATGAGTTATTTCAAGCGAGGGTTCAGCGCGAATTGGAGTGGAGGGCGCTGACGGCGTCCCATACGAAGACACCTCACCCGAGTCTGAAATAGCTCTTCTTCCCGTGATCCACAGCGTATTTTTTTAAACGAGTGCATGAGAGGGCCTTTTTTATATGCATGAAAGTTGGGTAGGGGATCGTGCATTTAGAGTTGTGCATAACCCAATTGCAAATCATGCCATTTTTAGTTTGCATTTCAATAGTTTATTTCAAATATGTGCGCCTTTAAAACATTAAAAGTTATCTATAATCCAACTAAACAGTCCAAAAAGCCATAAAAGGTATAAATATGACACTAAAACAATTTCACAAAAATTATAGTTGTAGCGGAGAAAAAGAAAAATTTTTTCCGCTAAACTGTGAAGAATTTCCCCGTTTAAGCGGGAAAAATGGATTTTTTTCATTCTTTCCCAAATCACGCTCAGAATGTGCGATTTTCTAAACGAATTTCAGGAATGAAAAAATGCCCGTTCCATGCACTTGTTAAAAAATGTATTACAACATATTAGATTTTATTAATAAATGAGAGTTGTAAGGTGATAATAGGGTAATTTTTAATTTGCCCTACATATTACAACGTTCTGCAAGGTATAAAATGTATCGCGGAGATAAAATTAGTTTTATCTATTCCAATGATACTACATCGCGTGACTATCTCGAGGTTCTTTTCCGCGCATGACCAAGGTAATCTTTAAATAACTTTTGGCCTGACTTTAAATCAGGCTTCCAACCTTGTCTAGTTGACGTTTCCCATGTTTACCGATTACAGTGCTTTAAAGCTAAGTTGTGTACACATTACTAAAGTAAATTGATTTCTCTACAAGTTTTGCTCGAAAGAAGTATTTTCAAAAGATAAACATTGAAACTATGACGTGGAATATCTCATTTTTTTAGCTAGCTCGTAACAGATATATTTACAAATCTAATGCGAGTACAAATGTATGAATAAATTGAATGAAAAATACCGCTGCAATTACGCTGACAGTTAGCTTTCTGATACATAATTTATGATCTCTTCATACTACTTATTAAAAATAACATTTGTAATATACATTGAATTTTCACTCCTGAATTCACTTACTAATGCAAATAATCATACAATAAGAACAAAAACTCTGCATAAAAAATTCTTGAAATCACATGGTTGATGGTTATGTATCTCTGTTTGTAAGAGCTTTCAGCTGTGCAACTGTATCCACATTCCACAATTGGTATTATCAGACAATAAGTGATATATATATACACACACATAGGCAAAAAAGGGAGTATTAATAATATAGCTGATCCGTATAGATGACTGTTGAATTCTCGATTGTCGAATACTTACTAGGAGAGGCTGCGCACACCGGATCACGGATTCGATTCAAACTTTACGATAGGTTTTTGAATGTAGAAATATAAAGAAAACTGCAGACCGTAACGCTAAAAAAAACTGAAGTTTTGCGCCTTTTTAGCTTTATTTTGAAAAAAGTATTGGAAAAAGCCTCTTCGGAAAACGGTAACCATTTAACCCCGAGGAATATTAAATTTAATTTCAAAAACAGTAAATATAAAACTAGAGAAAACAAGCTTTCATTTGCTTTTTTAAGAATTGAAAAATGTTGGTTTCTTCCAAAGTTATAAAAGTTTAAAATACAGCATCGAAAATGCATTGTTTAATCCCTAAAATTAAACTGTTCGACTGCCGGCATATTTTGATGCACCTTCATAACTTTGGAAGGAATCAACATTTTTCAGTTCTTCAAAAAGCAAATGAAAGCTTATTTCCTCTAGTTTTATTTTCTATTGTTAAAATTATATTTAAGACTCCTCAGAGTTAAATTATTACCGTTTTAAGAAGAGGCTTTTTGCAAGACTTTTTTCAAAATAAAGCTAAAAAGGCGCAGAACTTCAGTTTTTTTTAGCTTTAGGGTCTAATATTGCAGCTTTCTTTATATTTCTACATCTAAAAACATATCGCTAAGTTTGAGCCGAATCCGTGATCCGGAGTTCGTAGCCTCTCCTAGTTAGTCATTTTACAAGAACACAAGTGTAAAATTGTCAGAAGACCCATTGGATTTTAAATTCCACAAAATAGTTCATAATGAATCCCGCATAAATTTAATTGTTTCTTTTCATCTTTATACTAATATAACTTAAATAATAGTTTTTGATATTTTAAATAACATTTAAGTACATTGTTTCCTATCAGAAGCCTAAAATAAGACAAAAAAAGAACATCAATTTTTTTCGGCATTTCACAGTTAGTAAGCCCTTTTAGATATAACTATTCTCAAATTTTTAAAAATTTTGATCCCCACTAATTTTTGTAGGTTGAAAATAACATATATAATTGAAAAATTCAATAAAAAAATTGATTTTTTGAAAATTTTTAGGTGTAAGATCGCCTTAAAAGATCAAAAATATTTTTAAAAAATTGTATTTTTAATAATAACTGTGCAATTATTTCACCCTGCTGTGATTGCATTATTAACATTAACGCAATATAAACTTTAAAGTATGAAAAATATTAAAAGTTGATTTTTCAATAATATTTATCCATTTCCTTCATCGCACAAATATTCTAAGAAATAAAATGGATTCTCACATTACGAAATCACAAACGGAATTTTTTGCGGTCGGAACCAGTCGCGATCTCGCTTTAACGATAAAAAACGTCATGAACATCAAGTAAATAGCCGGCGGGGTTAAATCAGCGGCGCTGGTTAAGAGGAAGGAGCGCTTGAAAGGTGCAAGAAAAAACGAGAGTCGAAGCAGTGGCGCAGGAAGAGGGGAAGCGAGCGAGTCTGCAGAATCGATTTTAATGTCTCGGTCGACGAAAGCAGTACGTACTATCATCCCGAGTTATACTCAAGTCATGGAAAAGTACGTTTCGATAAAGGTCATCTGTCTCTGTTAAAAACGGATCGACTAGGGCGTTATCAGTGGGCGCAAGTGGATATATGTATACACGTATACATATATGTATATACATATATATACCAATCACGTGTAGGAGCCAAGAGCGAAGCGCTCGCCGATCGATGCATCGCATGAGCGGAGGCTAAAAAACGAGAGACGGAGGGAATAGCAGAAGGAGAGAATGGAATGCAGATTGGCGCAGATTCACAAGCTTACGTCCCAGAAACAATGTTCCATCGCGAGCGTGAGTGCAAAGATAACGTTTCGTTCTCGCGCCGGATGGGATGAGCCCGAAAAATAAAATGACGATGTCGGCGCCCCGCGCGCCAAAGGTGCAGACATTTGTAAATGAGACGATCGTGCAGCTCAGATTCTTCATTAAGTGTTGCTCTGTTGTGACTGCGGCGATCGCTCGAGCGATATAAATAGAGGTGCACGTGTGTGCTATTTCGACGCGATATCGAGTGGAAACAAATGCACCGGAGTAATGAATCATTTAAACGATTGCTTATCCCGTTTTATTGCGTTCTATTAAATACAGAAAGCGCATTCTCGCTGAAATAGAAGTTTGAGTCCATTATTTGAACAGCCGTTAATTTTAAACACCGGAGCCTATTATCCATTGTGAGAATTTTCCATAATAAATTAATAGGGAGGGGGTGTAGGGGGAGGGAAAAAGTTCTTGCAGAAATTTTAAGTTGCTCCTTAATTATGCAAATATACCAAAACTCGACTCGAGAATTTTCCTTAGTCAATCTTAGTTCGCGCGAATCTGCATGTACTTAACTTCGGCGTCTGCTCTATCCGAGCGTATTTGCTAAACTGCAGAAATCAAACGAGATGCTGACTTTTTGAAATGTCGAGTAAGAGTATTTTTTGTGACGTCCATTATGCGGGGAGGAAACGCGTATTTGCAGATCAATTCGATTTGTTTACAGGATGATACTATTTAGTCCATTGTCTTCAAGTTTGAAGAGCTATTTAAAGGTAGGCGATATCAACTTTTAGTAATCATGAGAGAGGCGTCAGAGAGTCGAGAGAAAGGCTAGAGAGAGGAGAGAGAGAGGGAGAGAGCAGCGAGTACTTTAAAAGTTTAAAGATGACAATTTGCAAAGTTTACTCGATTGAAATCTGGAGCGCAAATAGAAAAAGAATTCTCTTCTCCTGCCTTGAAGTGATCTTATTTTACGTAGTGAGCTATTTAAGGTACCCTTATGTAGGATTACCGAAACTGTTTCGATCTAAACCTTTCTAATCCAAGTGATTTGAAGCAACAATAAATTCTATTAAAGGACCTCAATACTAATACGTTTACCGTGCGATGTGAATAAATTATTCAAACGAAATAGTCACCGGAGATTACTGTTTCACTTTGTATCCTTATCCCTTTGAAAAAAGCAGAATAAATAAGACGAGAGTGTGCGACACAGCGCCATCCGCCAAAGGAATCCCTCGATAACAAGGCTAGATCTCATGTTGCCCGAAGTAGACAAAGAACGCGCTTTTGAAACTTCGATAAGACCTTTTACGTTGGTCAATACATGCGTATAGGTATGCACCTATAGACATAAGCTAGCGCGGATATTGCGCTCTATATCCAACTACCTACAATTCGTTCCGATCGATGGGAAATGACTTGTTCAAAGTGAACTTCCAGATGTACTTGATAAGACATACGATTGGATTGCCGTTTTTACCGAATATATGCACACAAGTTTGCTTTTTAAACGCAACTCAATGGTTACTTTGCCATTTTATTTTGCGATAAATTCTTCCGATAATTAAAATGTTCTTTTTGCTTGCTTTATGTTACGCAAAGCTTTTGTTTTTCGCACTTATCTTAAGAGCACAAAATCATTTCACTTCACGCACACTACGATTATTTCAGCTCTGAACTCGTGTGTTTGTCGCTCCAGTGAGGCATGGGCGACATCGAGCACAAAAATGACACACATTGAGCACGAAAAAGATAGTTTAGCTTACTGCATTGAGGAAAAATAAAGCTCTTATATTATTTTGAAACTTGGTGCGCGAAATTCGGCCTTTCGCGCGTAGTCAGCGTGCGCGAAGCGCATAATTCGCGTAGACTCTTGGCCCAAGCTTTATAATGCTGCAGGAGTAATCGAATGTCTCATAATACTCGTTTATTTTTATTTTTTGGCGCTCGAGTGTGTAGCGAATACATAACCAACGATGAAGGAACCATCGCCACCCGTTCGCTCGCCTTTAAACAGACATAAATTCGAATCCGCGAGGCAATTCAATTGCGGTGAGGCGCCCGCGCGCACCCACCCGCGATATTCTTTGGCGCAGGGGGGAGAGAGAGGAGAGGCAATCGTCCTCGCGGGACATTCCAATGTATGCGCTCGCCCAGTTCCCAATGACATTTACATTTATATTGACACACACGAACGACAGCTATACTGCCAGCGGCGCGCGCCGCGACGCGACGTTTAAACGTTTGCCCTTGCGTGCGGCGATTTTTTTCGCCAGCGCCCGCATCCGTGCATATATAAAATGCAGAGCGCCGCTGTGTCAACGACGGGCGCGAGGTAAAAATAAACTGCCGCGAGAGCCAGGAGGGAAAAGCACTGATGCGAATTTCGAGTTCTCGCCTAAATGCCTGCATATAAAAGTGTGCGTGTGCAGATGTAAATGTGGATGTGTAACGCGTGTGGAACACGTTGAATTTACGTGCGACAGTTGAATCGCTCGCGTCGAAGTGAATTTGAGGAATTTGCGCGCGTACGGCAGCGGGACGAGTAACAGAGGGTAAAATATTTTCTTCTTCATTAAGTGAATAAATAACTAATATATGTATTCCACATTCCTCGTATATATATGAGCAATTTGTTTGAACAATCTGATGTAGCTTTGCAGGTATTGATAATTTTTTAATTTTCCTCTGAAATTGAAAATGGAACAGAATGAGTACTACACAATTCCACAGGGTTTTTGTTCAATATTTTTGTTTAGCTGATGAAATCTTGTTTAATAATAATGAAACTCTTTCCAATTACAGCATCACTCATATAACAATATTCAAACGAGTAGTTAAAAAATATTTGAACCACCAAAGTCGACACATTAAAAATTGTGGAATAATATGTGAATTATACAATGTTATTATTTATGGTTTTCGTGTTTTTGATAGATATTATAAGTATGTTGTGCATCGAGATATACAAAGGGGGCTTTAAACGGATAATATCTATATATATACGTTCGGTGCTATAGAATCATAGGATAGCGTGTTGTACAATTTTCTCATTAAAATCCACCCTGTAAGATAAATTGTGTATATCCACATATCGATTCATCCATACACAAGTCTCATTATTTAAACTACACATTAACGCACTATTACCTATGTAGGTATTACCAGCGTGTAAACACATGGCCGTAATTAATGATAGTGACTGATCGTATATTAGTGTGTTCAGCTTTATACGTATAAAAATCTATATGGTGTTATAACCTAAATATCTCGAATGATCGTAAATTCCGCATGTTTTCATTAAGTTCCCAATTCCGCGATAACGAATGTTATAGATGCAGCTCCCTTTGTAAAATATAAATAGATGGCGGGCAGATATTAGGCAAATAGGAACGCGTGATCCGAATGCATTTTCCGCAGAACAAAAGAAAAATAAAGAGAACACGCGTCCGTATGCAATCAGAATGCAGTCTAGATGTAATTTTCCGAAAACGACCCAAGTCAGAAGAAGAGAAAAAAAAGGCAAAAAGATGAGAAAACAAAAAAGTTGCACCAAGAAAGTTGTGTGCATGCGCGCAAAATCATCGGCCTTTCCTTCGTCTCTTTCTTCCTCTTCTCTGGCGAAAAAAGTCTGCGCTCCGCGGCGCCTGTGTTTTCTCCCGCGGGCGGAAAGTAGCGCGCGCGTGAGAACAAGGCAGCAAAGCGCTTGTTCAGCCGCGCGCTTCCCTCCACCCTTCTCTCACTCTCTCCTCCCGCTGGAAAACAAAAGAACGTGCCCTCGCGCGCGAAAGGAAAGAAGGGAGAAAATCCCCGCCTCTATTTTCATATTCCGCAGGCGGCGAAAGCTTCGAGCCCGCTGATCCGCGAGCTTTTTTCCGGTGCGCAATAGTACTCTTATTACAGGTCTTGCGGCGCCCCAGCCTCTCGAGGGGCCTTTATCTGTATGTACGTGTGTGTGCGCGCGCGCGCGTGCGCGTGTACACGCGCCTCGTGTCAAAGTGTTTTCACGCGCACTTGTGCTTTCGATTGCGCGCTCGTCGGGTCGTTCTTTCATTCTTTCTTGCTTCCTCCTCTCCTTTCTTCCTTTCTTTCTTGCCCTCTGGCAGCGGGCCGCCGACCATACAATGAATGATAATGTTTTCATTTAGACCGAGCGTTAACGTTTACGGGCGACTTATATTACGGCAGGGAGAAAAACAATGTAAAGCCGAGGTTTAAGAAAGGCGAGAATGCGCGGCGAGGCGAAGCACTCTCAGCATGTGACCCCGGGAAATAATACCACTGTACGCTCCTTCTCCTCCTCATCCTCCGCACCTTATTCCGCGTAAATATTTTTCCATATTTCATTCAGCGCCGCGGAATTCGCCGCATGCAAAACTCGAGAGCTATATACGCGCCTCTGAGAAATGCTTAGCGCCGGCCCCGCGCAGCCACAGACGTATAAATATCGCGTGTCGTTGATGTACCTTATGGGCACGGCGTTAGTAGTCGGGCGCGATTCAGACCGCCGCTTATCATGCATGAAGATATTTTATGTGAGAATGGTATAAGAGCCGGTGTTACTTTCTGGATTTCCTCTCTACCGGTGCAAGCGCGCCGGAGGAAATCGCCCGAGTCAGTGGCGCACTTTAACATCTTCGTCGGAATTATTAGTCGAGACCCGGTATTTGCGAGGACCGCATCGATACCTTAAAAATGTTTGCTTTATGCATAATATTATTAAAAGTTACGAGCTTATCATAAGTATTCGGCCTGTAATTCAACGCTAAACGCTTTTTTTGCATGGTTGTGCATAAAACGCGTGTGTAAATATTTTTAAATCTCCATGCCAAACATAAAGGAATTACTTTTTTACTTCAAACACAGTATGAAAATATTACACATTACGCATCGAAAAATAGACCTTAATTAAATACACAAACTTTACGCACAACCGTGCAATACGTATATTTTGCAATATGGACGAGACCTTTTTTTTATTCGTATGAGTTGGCAGTGATCGCTGTTTGTGAAAAAGGTTCACTCTTTTTAGATACTAATTGCATTACACACTATTATAAACGTGTTTTCAAATAGATAAGCGTAATATCATTTTTATAGTATAATACAATAGTGAATGTATCTCTTAGATCCGCTATATAAAAAGCCTTAAGCCTCGAATTATTGACTAAATAGTAACTATAAGCTGATTACCTCTGATAATATGCGGTTTTCATCATATTACTATATGTACTTCTCACAGATACTTGTATAAAAGTCCGCATAATGTATGCAATATTACGCTGAATGATGCTCAATTACGTAATATTGAGACTAATTGAATGTAAATCTCGTATACGAATTCAATATAATGCGTTTAATTAGGATAAAACAATTTTATAAATAAAAATAAATTATTTAAAATGAAAATTCAAATGAATAATTAATACAAATATTATTATAAAATGACCAACCGTAAAGACATTATCGATATATTTTGCATGGCACCGCTCCCAAACATGTTAAATTTGGTTATGTATCCATTACCATATAGATTCCAATTAAGTGAACCCGCGTTACCTTTTTTAGACTTTCACTTCTACAGTCGACTAGTCACTATAGTAAAAAAATACTTCAAAAAAACAACATTCTTGCATCGAATCGGACCCATTCTTCGTATCCGCCAATTTCTAAAAAAAAAAAAAAAAAAAAAAAATGAAAAACGATAAATACACAAATTTACCTTATACGATAACATTGACTCAAGAGCAAAAAAACACAGCCTGGATTTTGGCGAAAAATCCTTCCGATGAACGCCTACACGCACACGGATTCACAGCGAAGCGGCAGATCATACACCGAGAAATAGCAAATATA
>JAPYZP010004793.1:0-10135 GCA_030522985.1 Torymus sinensis
ATATATACACGCGCGATCCTCAAGCGAAAATTCGCGCCACCCGCAGCGGCATCGCAGCGTAGGCGGATTCGTGATGGATCGCGCACGCAGCGTAGCTCGTCCGCAATATGCGCTCTCGCCATGCATCAAAATCGTGCAAGCGTGCGTGCGTTTGCCGCGCGGACGCCTCTCCCTCCGCGCACGCTTTTTTCCCGTCAAATTCGCCTCCTTGCGATATGCGCTGTATACATATACATATGTCTGTATAGTGGATTGTTAGGTATGCGCATGCAGCGGATGAATGTATAATGGAAAGGGGGGGAGAGAGAAGCGAGCGAGCGAGCGCTATGTCGATTTTCGTATTCCACCGGGACGAGTGTTTTGCGGGTGAGATGGGATGGTAGTACAGAGGGATTAAAGGGGGCAAAGTTGGAATTGTGCATTTAAATTTCATAGGGGTCGGAGGGGTGGCGGCGGCGGCGGCGGCGGGAAACAAGGTGTTGGTAATATTGGGAAAAGTTACGGGTCGCGTTGGTTGGTAATTAGGTTGTTAATGCAACGAAAAAGATCCAGTGTTTCGGGAGTTTTCCCTAGTTTTAGTGCCGGGGCATGTATATATATACAGTTGGTAAAAGTAATATTTAATGTGACCAAAAAGGGTCGACCTATTTTTCCAATGGCTGTATAGATATACAAAAAATGTATACTCTTTCAAACTTTGAATATTCAAGTGTGATGACACAGCATATAGCGTGACTATAAAAGTCGATCCCAAGCCGTAAAAAAAAATTGTCAGCCCGAAAGAATGAACTCGAAACCACCCGCAGGAGCGGACCTAACTACGGGCTATACCACACGGGCAAGAAATTGGTAGATCCGACTAACCGGAATGTGAGTGTGGTGAGTGGCCGGTAGCTCTTGTGGCTCGTTGGATCGTGCATCGGCGTGCCCCAGAAGTCATCCTTGACGAGACTGCCGAGGGAGGTCTGCGCCAGGACGTCTCTGTTCCTCACGACGGCCGGTATGTCGTCGTGCACGAAGTCGCCGCCGAGAGCGTTGAGGTAGGCGCCCAAGGCGACGAGGCCGACCGCCAGGTAGACGCACCAGTTGGGCGGCTCGTGGCCCGTCGAGCCGTCTCTGCAGCTCGAGCTCGAGCTCGCGCGCGAGCTGCTACTGCTGCTGCTCGTTTTGCGCTGGCAGCAGCAGCTACCGCCGTTGAAGTAATGACCGTTGCCCCGTCGTTTCATTGTGCCGGTCGTCCTGGTTGGTTAACGCTACCGCTGCTGCTTGTTGGGCCTGAACTCCTCGGGCCCCGGTGCGAGCTCATCGTTGACGATGGTACTGCCGACGCGCCGTCGCGCTCATTATCACCCGCACGGGGGATACAACGGGGAAGGAAGTTTCCCACTGGCCGCCACTACGCTTCACCTGCAGTAGCAGCAAATATCTATAGCTGATAGATATATATACAGAGGTAGACGGGCGCACGGCCGAGAGGGAGAGATAAGTATTCTGTCTGGATGCGCGCGACCTACATTTCGCGGCGACTGCAGCCGCTTCTTCTCCTTCTTCTTCCGCTCATTCTCAGCCTCCTCCTATATACACCTGCTCTCTTTCCTCACATCGTTAATCACGAGCGTTCGCCGTTCACGTATGCGTATACATATATAAATATATATTTATATTTGTGCTATATATGTATATATATACACAGACCACGCTTGCTTGCTATATACTTAGCACAGAGTTCGGCGCTCCGTTAATGCGCCTCGAGATCACACTCTCGACGTACACCGGCGGATACGTCGCATAGAGATATACACACACGCGCGCGCGCTCGCTCGCTCGCGATATATAAATAAGAAGAGCGCAGTAGTGTAGGGCACCGCGTGTGCGCCTACTGCGGGGATGCGCGCGAGACTAAAGCGCGCAGGCATCCGCCCGGTTATATACCCGGCGCAGCACACTCTGACCCGCAAAGCCGCGCCCGCGCATAAGCGGGCGAGAGGGAGAGAGAGAGAGACGTGCGCGGCGCTCTCACTCCCCCCACCACTGAGCTCTCTCCTATCCCTCCTCCCACGAGCGCGCGCGCACACGGCTGATATCGCGCGAGCGAGCGGCCGAACTTTCCATTCTCTCCTTTCCGTCTTTCTTCGTGTCACTGTCCGCGCTATATAGCTAGCTGTGCAGCTTTGTGTGTATGTGCGTATATCCCATTCCCTCTGCGAGCGAGCGGCGCGCCGAGCGAGCTCGCCCGTGTGGAAATCCACTTGCGGCTTTGCGTAGAGAGAGGGCGCGAGGAAGAGGTAGGGAGAGGGATGTTTGTTTACCGAGAGGAGAGGTTGGGTTTTTCGAAGGGAGGAGAGGGAATAATGCGTTAAAAATGAGCTGGAGGGTGTGAGGGGTGATTATGCGAGGGAAAATATTTTCATGCGGAATGGGGATGACGCGCTGAATGGATTAGTTGGGACGTTTAGTCGGATCGATTCTGATTTCAGCTCTGCATGGGCGCGGTATTCATATTGTTTTTATCTGAAGTTTGTGTTTGTCATGTCAATACTTTTGAGCTTAATTTATAAATGTAAAGCAGCTATGAAATATCTGCTATTGACAGGTTCGTGACTAATTCAGGATGTTGACCTCCGCGAGTTCGGCATTATGCATATTTACTGTTCGAAACAATGTAATTAAATTTTCGTTCCAGCGAATATCCACGTTATTATTAGTTTATTATATATTTACTCTGTCTGGCTTACGTAAATTGTCTTTTAATATTTCTGTCATTCGTTTATTATAAAAGTCAAATGGTTATTTTTTTCTTTAATTTTCGAGAACACGAGAATTCTGTCGGATTTCGAAAAAGACAACGTTATAAATACATTGGCAATAACGGTCGGAAAATTGACATTATTAAATATTTATACGTACAAGATAAAGATGTCATGTATGCGCTTACATTTAACATTCTGGCACATTTCATTTGTTTTATTTTCACATTTTCTTTATCCAGAAATATATATATATTTTTTGCATATAGTATACACTTTTTCTAAAACGCGAAATTGATACTAAAACAAATACTCAGCGCACTAAAATAAAAACTCGCCGCGTACCTTTACTATGTCCTTTATTTTCAAACACAGCGAGAACAACAGAGTGTCTGTGAGAGAGAGAGAAAAAATAAACCTGTTTATTACGCGGCCGTGTGCTACCAGTAGTAGTATCCCGATACGGTCAGACGCGGCTCTTCGATATACATAATTCTATCGCAACGCAATAGACTTACGTACGGGAATACAACTGGCGCGAAGAGAAGAAGTGTAGAGAAACCCGTCTCTCGGTATATAAATTCCGCGAACAATCCGTGGAAAATTACGTATTTGGGTCATAGTATAAAAAGCTCGTCGGGCATCTCGTGGACTACTTCTGCGACGCGCGTCTCGGGACGGCAGCTGCGACAATGGAAATCGGCGAAGAATTTAATTAATATTTACATCGGCAGTGGTGCTTGGCGGTACGATACTGATATGATGTAATTGAAAATCGCAATCATTCGTCCCACATCATGCAGAGAGTGTGGAGTTTTAAGCGGTGTATAAATGTTTTCCCTAGTGACACTTTTGAGATTATTTAATAAGTCAGGTTCGGCGAGTTGTTTTCTTTTTACAGATGTCAATAAATATAAAAGTAAATCGGGACCCTGGTAAAAATGAATTCCATTACTTGCCTAATAAATAGCTAGGGTAGATGTGGGTATTACGGCGGTATTTTTGTCAGGTTACTTCGAAACCAATAGATTTCGCCTCCATGCCAACAAATTATGCTGTTCCTTTTCTTTAATGAAACTTGGGTATCGTATCTATTGATTAGAATATAATTTGTCAGCAAAAATTAATATATAAATTTATAAAAAAACTGCGAAAACAACTTGTCTTTGTTGATGTTATCGCGGTGCTACTGTTATTAGTGTTAAATTGTTAAATGTTACCTTTTAGGGAATCGTGGGGCTAATTGTACATTGTTTTTTTCATAGCAGTTATTTTTATCGGTATTGCAATAATTAACTCTACTAATATATAAACACTATATAATTTCAGTATTATAACTGTATGAAATTGTGTTCGAAATAACAATGAGTAATCAACAAAAACTTATTTTCTCTGGTTTCTTCGTAAGATTTAAATTTTATAAATAAAATCTTCTAAATCATGATACCATAATTATACGTATGAATTAGACCCGACAGAATTAGTAGCTCAGAACTACTAATTTTTATTTTAAAGAGCACTAAAAAGGTATCATTGTTACCCGTACGCTTGTTCAGCGAAGAGTAATCAAGAATTTGGGAGGGGAGAGAGGAAAAGAGGAGAGTGGAAGCTCTTTCCTTCGTCGTCCTGGAAAGGATCATCTACGTAGTGATCCTCCTACTCCCGTCTCTTACCTAAGAGTCTTCCTGTGCGGAAGGACTCTGCGGTGCGAGACGTCGGAACCGACGACACGGGGATTCCCAGGATGAGAGTAGGATAGGAGAGGAGGGGTTGTGCGTAAGCACAAGGTGATCAGGCCCTCCGGAGTAGGCTTGTCCTGTGCGGACGAGCCACTCCTGCCGATACCTATCCTCTCGGCACCAGGCGTCGGGGCCGACTGAGACATTAGCTATTTTTACGAGCTATTTATGAAGTTCCTGGCTATATATTCCTGGCAATCTTTCCTCTCCGTTTCGTTGAAATGCTTTTCTATATATATTGCATATAAGAATTAGAACAATTCTAAATCTAGCAGTCTTTAAACGCACGTTGAACTCTATTATTATGGGTATTTATCGTGCATTCGACACCTTCTATGTATATATTTTGTACGTTAAGGGTCCTTGGCCCGTTTAAATAAATAAATAAATAAATAACAACACTTACATTAAACTTCCGGGGACCAACGTCAGCCAGTAAAACCAGCCTGTAATTTTACGTATTTCGCATCCTATATCAAGGAAAATCCTCGACCGACCTACATCGCGTCGCTCTAATCAACCAACTCGGCAAACTCTCTCAAGACGTCCTCATCGCCGCGTGCTCTCCCTCTCTCAAACATAAATACTAGTGCACAAAAGACGCGCGCGATAACAACGCCTCATCTCAAAACGTATACATACACATAGTAAGTAAGTAAGAGAGTGAGAGAGAGAGAGAGAGAGAGAGAGAGAGAGAGAGAGAGAGAGAGAAACGTATACTACATGAGGAGACAAAGGCGAGGCTTCAAAGCGACAGTCCAAGAGCGCTCAAAACTCGCGAGCGCACGGGTTCTGGTAAGAAATGCCGCGGCGAGCCGCAGTAGCCTCGACTATAGCCACGTCTCCAAGGAGCCGCGATCGCGAGGGGTGAGGGAAAGCGGACGAGGTCGAGCGGTTCAACACCGGCGCTCGAGGATCGTACGGCGGGCAATCGCAAGGTGGATTCTTGACGGTTGTCGGCACGTTGAGTTCGTTGTTGTGGCAGAGGGGTGGGGGTAGAGGATGCGTTCTGTTTTATTTTGGTATTAATGCTACACGAAGAAAAATATTGCCATGTATGATTGAAAAAGGGGGTAGGATCAAACTATCAAAAAATAGCCATAATTTATGGTAAAAATTGCCATAAATTTATAGTTATTTTTACGATATAGGAAAATATACATAGATATTGGTTGCAGGGGTGACGAGAAAAAGATGAAACGAATAATGGGAAAATTTCGTGAAGCAAGTATTAAAAAATCGTAATTTCACTTGACATTCTGTATAGTAGTGAACATTCCAAAAATCTTTTTCTGAATAATTTTCTTTATAAAAGATTCGCGTGAATTTCGATTTAAATGCATTAGTTTTGCATAAGTTCCCTTTTACTGTTTTATCTGACGCACGAGAGTATTCTTCGTTTCCAAGTACTTAATAGTGAGTGACAGATAAATAATCAACGTTTTGCAAGATAAATATTGGGAATTCAAAAGTAAATCACATTGGACACGTATAATATTATACAATAAAACTTTATGTAGCAAATGAAATATATATGTTTAGGTGTATGATGTGAATGTACAGCGCGGATAAAATTTGATTGACTCAATTAAACCCGTCTTTCAATATGGACAAGTGAATAAATTTATTGAATCAAGAATATTGGATTACATTGAATGAATATTTAACTACTTCAATGATTCGTTGACTCCTAGGCGCCTCGTAAAAAGAAGCAGTCACATATATATCGTATATTATATCTACTCTTATACAGTTCGATTAATCTTCTAATTCAAACCATGCCTTAAGGAGGTTCGATACAGAAATGAAAAAGGTTACGTCATTCTAAAAACTCAATATTATTGTTCATCGACTGGTTTTCTATTAGTGTGCGAAATTTCAGATCGTTTGTCAACTTGGTTATGAAATTATTCAATTTCAAAGTTCGTCTCTTATACACGGGCTCTTATGGAAGTACCTTGGTAAAACACAAAACACTTAGGGTGTCATTCTTTAAAAAAGGTTACAGCGAATCAAAAAACTGAGAGGGGACCCCCTCCCTACGCTCCGCGAGCGGTGAACTATCGAACCTCCTTAGTCCGGGAGCCAGCGACACTATTTGTGTGATTATTCCTTCAAAGCTGATTCTTTCTCATTTTGTTGTTTTGATATCGTATGTAAATAGAATGGCAGTCTAGACTGGTGGTAGCTACCGCGCCAAGGTGGTGGCAAACATTAATAACAATTTTTGAAACCTGTAAATAAATAATATGTAAATGTCTTATACCTACAAGGCTAAATCTTTGTAGAGTGACAAATGATACCTAAAAATACAGGATAATGATAGTCGACCGCGTCGAAAGTGTTGCCATCAAGGGTCTACCACCCACGTAAGGTGTTGAAAAATTAACTTTTTCGACTTATTTCTACAAGGTTGAAATGTGTTTTCTCAAGTTGCTAAGCTTATAAAAGAATAAAAAATGCAGTCTACCGATCATCCAATGTTGTTAAAGCTTTGGTAGACGCGATGGAATGCACGATCTTCGAGCGCAACCGCTGCACCGATCCGAATTATTGTTAAATAAACGTCGTCTACTTTCGATACAAGGTGGCTAAAGCTTCGGTAGACGTGGCCAAAGTTTTAGGGCAGGAACTTGATTGAAATCTAATATAATTGCGCGAATAAAATTTCTAATTTAAATGTTAATTAGATTTTTTCAACTTATACCATGATTATTATTATTATATTAAAGCCAAGTAAACTATTAAAACTTTGTAAAATATATAATCTATATAATATTAACAAAATAAAGGTCAAAATAATTTTTTTTTTTCGAAATAACTGACAGTTTTTTTATTAAATTTGAATAATTAAACTAAGTTTATTTGAATTGATCTGCTTTCATAATTTATAAAAAAAAAAACTATAAAAAGTGTTTATAAAATAAATGGTAAGAATCGAAATATATATTCAAGTTTTTTTATTTTATAACAATATGGCACTTACATAAAAAAATAAATATATGGTACATTTTTTTTCTCATTCCTCATCGCCTTCCATATCCTCATCGCTATCTTCACCTTCATCATCTCTGTCGTAGTACACGCCATCGTTTTCTTTCAAAAATCGAGAACGACTGTCATTGGCAAATATTTCAGCAGATTCCTCAAGCAGTTATGTATCTGAAAATAGCAATAAATAATAAATATTAAATATTATTATTATTATTATACTACGTAGACATAAGTTCAATTATATCTTTATAGGTCTGTTGATCAAATGTGACATCATCGATAGACTGAGATAATTGGTCGCCACTAAACCAATTAAATAGTACTTTTCGTACCATGGGCGTAAAGTTCAACTTTACGCCCGCGGGTGGTCTGCGTGCCCAGGGGCCTGCGAGCATTATTTTTCGTTATCATCAATATACGCTGTTCGGAGTATGTGTTGTCGGAGCTCTGACTGACAAGGTGGCATGCGTCAAAACCCTTTCATCGTTGGTTGATTTATAAGCCTTTAAAAACATGACTGATCTAATTTTTTTGTAGCCGTAGATTTGGCATACAAATTCTTCCACGGTTTCTAATTTGTTAAAGCATCCATATATTTTAACAACCAACGCTTCATCGAATCTAAGGTTCCTCAAACTGCAGCTCCATAATCTTAGAAATCTCGACTCCGAAGCTCATTACTCAGCGCGCGTTTTTCCACTTCGCTAACCTCATCTACGCGGCACGCACACGCACCAGCCCTGAAACTCTGTCGCAGCGTAACGGCGCGAAATTCAATTACGATCGATGCACCGCCACCTCGTTCACCGTTCCGTAACCGTCTCTCTCTCTCACACACACACACTCGCTCTCTCTCCCTCTCTCTACTTGCTCGCTTTTGACTACCCGAGCAGGAGGCGGCTGCGCGCTCGCATAGACTCGATGAATTCGCAATGATAATGCTCGGCCGCTCAAATATACATGCCGGCGCGTCAAAGGCAGAGTCAATAGACCCGAGCGAACGAGCAGGCGGCAAAGCCGCCTTCTCGTGTCCCTGCGCGTTCGTCCTTTTCGATTGTAGGTGAAAAGTGCTGAGAGGGAGAGAGAGAGAGTGAGGTGCGGATGACGCCGCGATGGATTCTCAGAGGAAATCAAAGGTAGGAGGGAGCGGAGTATATCAAGCGAGCGTGTAGTGAGCGTAATGTTATTAATTGGAGAGCGGGGAGATTGTTGTCTTTTTGATTTCCGATGGAGAGAGAGAAAGAGAGAAAGAGAGAAGGGATGGGTAGGGGGTGAACGGGAGAGGGAAAACCATGGGGAGGAGAAGTTTTATAGGGCGGATATTGAGCTGGGATTGGGTTTCTTAAGTGCCTGGTTCAAGGAGAGAAAGTCTTTTTTAAAATGGTGTATTTTATTCTAGGTGGTCTGTGGAGATATTTTAACGTCGTATTCAGATGTTTTAGTCTATAATTAAATAAATTCTATCGTTCAGTCAGAAAATATGGGATAGATATTTTTGGAAACATTGTTTTACTTCGTGAGCGAATTTGTATATATTGAAAAACGGTTAGAAAGTATAAGAGAAATGCTTATCTATCAATACTAAAAAAACTGTTATATTTTCAAGATTTATTGTGTCGATATTTAAATTGCTAAAACAAACTGGTTTACAAAAAATATTAGTTGGTCATTACTGGGAAAGGTTTTCCATCAGTTTGTTTCGGAAAGTATTGCGCGAGTAAAATTTATTTTCGTAACCATTTTATTCGTTAATTGAATATCCGTACAAAGTGCCGATACAGTCGACGAAGCAATTTTATTTTAGTACAAGGGTATACTAGATTTAAAAGAATAAAGCTGCTGAAAAAAAACACATATAATATAATTTGGAGAGCATTCCAGAAAAAACGCGTCCATCGTATTCTATTCGAAAGCATGACAAAGGACAATTTTCATTTGAATAATTACATTATCAACACCCAATTTCAGTTGATCTGTTTTTATCTTAATTTAAAGTTCATATTTGAACCGTAATAAAATTATTTTGCATAATTTAATTTAATCTCATTTCATTTTATCACAGTTATAGAAATCTGATATCTATTGAAAAACTAATTAATAAATCTATTTTCACACCAGACTATCCCAAACGATCTATTACATGAACCAAATTCACAAACCTTCAGTGAACCGAATTGTCAAACCCCTCGAAATCTCCATTCCCCCCTTGCACCTCAGAAAAAGGAAACAACCCACAAGATAACCCTTCACCTCACGCTCCGACTCGATCTTATCCACGCGGATGAACCTCGCGCGATCGAAGAGGCAGCGATTTTTCCGCGGCGCGCCCCATCCGGTATGTTATTACTAGCGCGCATTTCTCCGTCTTGTCATGCGCGAGACGCCGGGAAATAAAACGTCGAGGAGGCGAGAACGTCGAGGAGGCGAGCGCGAGGGGCGAGGGGGCGAGAGGGAGAGGGGGGAAGAAGACGGCCCCGAGAGTTATCAGCGCGGGATCTTCCTCTCCCCTTCGTCTTCGTCGACGACGACGACGACGACGGCAGCCGTGATAACTCGCCTTGTCGATGAGACTTTTAGTATGATATGTGGCGGCGAACGAGGTTTTCGGAGAGAGAAAGAGAGAGAGAGAGCGAGGAGTATGCGGAAAGGAGAATG
>JAPYZP010004794.1:0-11972 GCA_030522985.1 Torymus sinensis
AAGATAAAACTGTATCGATATAATTCGATAACGAAATTTAAATTTTATCAAATACAAATTGTATAGCAAAATAAATAAAAGAAGCACATTTACTATTGTTTGACACAAAAAGTATGAATTATAAATATGAGCTTGTATAATTTTAGAAATAATAAGTATATGCAAATAACTAATCAATAAATACTTGAGTAAAACAACATTAGTATTTATTTAACCTCAATACTCTATAGATAATTATTTGTTTAGGGGATATCTATACTATACTGACTGTTTCATATCGATATTCTATTGTGTTAGTATAGTTTAGAAGCGAGAAATTTTAGTAATACAATCACAAATAACTTTTAATTTACAATAATTCGTGGTTTTTATTTACGCACTTGAAACAATTGTAACCCATCATTTGAAATACAAAATAAGCCTTCAGTTTTTCCCAATACAACAAAATACGATAACAAATGACGTGTGTACATTCCAGTTACAATATAATTACTGCACATTTTGTTATCTATACATAATGCGCGCATACAATCAACCCGCTTAATTTGCTAATTATCTCAAGCCCCGCCGGCAGACTTTACCCTACGCCAAGTAGTGCCGAAAATCAATTAATCCGGCCTCTCCTTTCATCCAACAGCAGCTCCTCACCTCCGTCGCTCTCTCGCGAACTCTCCGCAATGAAAACGATATAAAGTGTACACTCGTACGCGGAGCTTCTCGAAAAAACAAACCCCTCGCACCCTTAATTTCACTAAAATACTACGCATTTCACCAGCTTTCCACCATCCGCCTCATACGCGAAGCGCTCGCAAGAGAAAGAAGGCATGCGCAGGAAAAAAGATATACGCGCGCCCGGTGATCGTGCGTATAAAACCCTGAAACATATACTCCCCGCGCGAGCGCGTACATATACATATATAGGTCTCGCGCCCAGCGACGAGAGCGCGGAGACGCGGAAAAAATGTACATGCAAAGGGGAAAAACTTGCCCAGCACCGAGAGAGATGGGATAAAAAGAGAGAGAGAGAGAGAAGCGAAGTTGGGAGAAGGGAGTGGCGGCGGCAGCTCTCTTGGCGCGCGTTCAAGAGTCCTAACTCGCCGCTTTGTGCCCCTCGTGAAAAACTTCGGACGCCATGGCTGGAGGGGTGGGGGTGGACATGTCTTTCCCACTCCCACACCCGAACGCGTATATGTGTGTGCCATTGAAAACTGGAAGGGGAGGGGAGTGTGCGAGAGGAGGAAAAAAGGGTTAGTTACGTATGTTACGCGCGAACGGTGCGTATAACCCCCTCCCCGTCCCTTCTGCTCTATAAATTCTCACCGGACGGTATTTCCCGCGCGCAGATCGGTCGGGATTTTACGGTGGCGGGTATAGGGGGTGGAGAGACCCCGTATATATAGGGTGGCTCATACGGAGGGAAAAATATGGCGCGCGAGTGTTCTCTCTCTCTTTCTGGGTCGTTGTAGCGCGAAGGGGGGAATTAATAGAAAATGTATCGGCGGGATTTCGCGCGTGGTAAACGCTGCAGGTGGAAAGGGGTTTTTTATGCGCAAGAGTGCGAGGAGGTTTAAATATAGCGCGGTTGGTTGCTGCGGCTGGTTCGGGGGACTTTGATTGGTTTCGCTAAGGGTATATATAATTGTTGGCGAGAAAAACAAGAGGAACGTGTTTTTTTTGCTTTGTTTTGGTAGTGGTGTGGTGATAGGGTTGTGAGAGAAATCAGAGGAACTTACTGTGTAGCCTTGAAACAAATATTTAAGAGTAAAGTATGACAGTTGATAAATGTTTAAGATAAGAGTGGAAAATTTTTCGAATACTCCGCGAGAATAAGGGACTGTGTGTCAAGAAATCTCTGCGCACTTTTGAAAAATATCACAAAGAGTTTGTGAAGTACGCGCGTGTCTGGCTATGCCCGGCATGTATCTACTTTTTTTTTTTGAATGACGACGGCTTTCTCCATAGCCTTTGAAACGAAATTTCTCGCATCATCGTTTTAGCATTTTGTTTGAAATTCACATTGTATCGATTATCATCACCGCGACTGCTTACAAACCAAGAACTGTGACACATATATACCCGCGTCTTTAAAAATCATGCTTACACAGAAAAAATGCTCTTCAACATTTACGCTTCACTTGCACCTTTCCTATACACCACATCACCGTCATCATCATCATCATCAAAAGACACTGCTGCACCTCCGCGCCTGTCGCCTTAAACCTTCGAAAAGGAAAACCCCGCACAGCAAGATAAAAAAAAAGGAGGCGCACAGCAAGATAAAAAAAAAGGAGGAGAAGAAGAAGAAAATATCTCGAGGCCTCTGCTGCCGCATTGACTCTACAGATAAGAATCTCAAAGTGCAACCGCAAGACTCTCTCTCTCTCCTCACGTGTACATTCGAAACGACGATATTTGTCACTTAACAAAAGAAACCCCGGGCCCCAGCGCATAAAGACTCTCTCTCTCGCTCTTGCCCCTTTGAAAGGACGCGAGAGAGCGTGCGCTTCAATTCAGCGTGAGGTCGCGTGCACGCGCGGGGTTTTCTCCGCAAAGAAAGAAAAGATAGGCGGCGGCGGCGGCGGCGACGGAGAAGGTGGAAAAGACGTCGCGGGAGAGAGAGAGAGTGAGAGAAAGGCTGCGCTCGCTCGCGCATGGAGAAATCACGATGAGGGGGAGGAAAGAGAGATCTCTTGCACATGCACATAGAGGAGAGGAGGGGGGAAAGAAAGGGCCCTCAAAGGCGCGCGTATGAAATTTGCCATCCGAAGTCAACGGCTCGTCGTCGCCACGCGCTTGTGTACTTCGAAGAGGGAGGAAAAGAGAGGGCTTTCTCGCGCCCTCGGAAAAGCTCTCTCGCGCGTGCATGGAAATGGCGGAGGCGCGACAAACAACAAACGCGAACAGCCACATACATGTACACTGCCACATACGTGTAGAATTATAAATTCAGTTATACGTGTATGTGTATACAAGAGTCACACGTATATACACAGGGACGCACATAATATAATGGAAATGCACTGACTTAACAAACGCTCGTGCGCGCACACATGCAGCTATCGTGTATACGGGGGTGTAATGTACACGTGTGCATGCGCGCACATACGAAGACGTCTGTCCGTATAGCCTATCCTCTCTCTCTCTCTCTCTCTCGCTTACAAGCTCACACGATACGAGTGCATATACACCCGCACAGCCGCGTGTGGTCGCGAGAACCGGTGAAAAGTGCGAAAGAAGGCGGTATAGTAGCACAGCGCGCGCGCCCGCGAAGGAAAGCGAGGCATAAATAGAGAAACGAGAGGGAATAAAAGAGAGCTCGCTCGTTCGCTCGCGCACGGGCGAGTGCGAGAGAGAGAGAGAAAGAACTAACGCGAGTCCTTTGTCGCGCGTATAAAACGCGAACCGCGCTGGTCGAGAGAGAGAGAGAGAGAACGGAAGCTGGACCCGTCGCGGCTTTCTTTATGGCGAGCCGCGGGGGTTTTCTACCGTACGTGTATATGCACACATATATATATATCGTGTGTGTGTGTGTGTGTATACACGCGGGAGAGACGAGCAGCAGCAGCAACAGCAGCAGACGGCAGCAGCTCGTTTCGCGCGATCGCTATCGCCGTCGTCGTCTTCTCTTGCCAAGGGAGAAAGGAGAGAGACGCTGTAGCGCGTCCTGTAAAAAGTTTGTTTAGTGCAGAAGGAGGGGCGGGGGCCGAGGACGAGTAACCCAGAAAATAGCGGGGAGGCAGCCTGCCGCTCGCGCGGTAATTAAATGCGTCAGATTGCGCTTATTGTGATTTTTAAGCGTTCCCGGAGTTACGAGTCGTTGGGGGTGAGTGTAATCGAGGGGCTTTTTTACGAGACGGAGTGTTGAAGAGCGCGATGGGATTGCTGGGTGTTGCGCGTGTATCGATGAAAGCCGTTTGCGCGCGGGATAATTTGTATACCGTTACGATTTTACGCGCCGATGGTGATTAAATTTGTTTAACGTCATTATTATGTTTTTCAGGCACTTTTTTCTTTTCTTAGGATATATATCCGTCTTTCGAACATTTTATATCAGTTATACGACATTGTTCATAAAATATTACGGAATCTATATTCGGAAGCAGATCTATGTACAGGTGTTTTGTGCACCTCTATAGGATGCCAGCTAGATCGGATATAGTCTTTTGTATGGTACTAGCTGCATTGTGTATCTTTTGTAACATTTCTGGTAAATAAATAAATAAATAAATAAATATGAAGCCGAAATAAAACCTTTGCAATTGGTCAAGTCCGTTTGAAAGGAGCCCGTGATTGGTCGACGCTGACGATATAGCTTTTCGCTTAAGGCCTTAGCTGATTGGTCGAAATAAAACCCACAAAGCTTGGAATTATGAAATATTTAAACTAAAAATATAATTGATTAATAGTATTAATGACGTAAACTTGGTTTTGTATAACAAAAAATATTAAAATTTTATCTATAGTTAACGATGAAGGACTATGAATACTGTTCTGATTACAGTTAAATTTGTAACCTTCAAATTTCGGTATTGTAAGAATAAACTAAAATAAATATAATTCAAGTTTCAATAAAAAATATTAGATCTATTTACTCAAGGGAAAACGTATTCCTCTTGACGGTAGCAGATATATACTTAACATTATACTAAATTTTTTCTCTGATAACAGAAATCTACTAAATGCAAAAGAATTATTATTACCAGTAGCAGAAATTTACTAAACGCAGAAATCCATTTTTCTAAAACCAGTAAAAATGTACTTTAATTAAAAATCTTGTTTTGTGTGTTACTTTATGCGGCTTTGCCACCATCCGTTCTCTTCTTAGTGTGATAACGTAAGAAGAAAACGGTTTTCGGTTTCGAAGAAAACGGATTGTTTTCTGAGTGTATTAAAGAGCTTGGCTGACCAAACCAAAAGAATGTGAGTTCGATTCCCGGTGTCGGACATTTCGATTTTTCGTCAAACAGTTTTTTTGTTCAAAGTTGTTTCAGTTACTATAATACTCTCTAATACTTCTGTACAATTTAAAATATTTATATCTAATAAGAACTGCTTCCAGAATCCATTTTCGTCAGTGTATATATTTACGTTATTACGTAAGCGTTAAATTTCCAATTCGAATTTCCAACCGAAACCGTACAACAACGTTACACTGAAGAGTCTTCAGCACTATATACCCACCGTGAAAATGACACGCGGCCCCTGCTCTCAGCAGCGAACGCTCGCAGCATCTCACCTCGAAAACTACCCTCTCTCCCGCAACGATGCGCACCTGCTCGCAAAAATACGAACCACCTCCTCCTCCTCGCAGCTCACACGCGATCATCGACCTTTCCCCGAATTCTCGCATCCACACACATGCACTAGAGCCACGCGCGAACAACGGTTACGATCATTGCCGCAGTCCCATCCGTATACGCCGAGAACAATCGTTTTAAATTACACTCCCCCGCCGCCGCCGGCCGTAAGAACGCGATCATACGCTCTTTTTATCATCCAAGTTCCCTACCCTGAATCACGCTTTTATTGTCTCCCGCTCCTCTCTCCCGAACTTGCCTTTACGTCCGAACTTGAGAGCGAGGAGAGTGAGAGAGAGAGAGATATCAGATATCGGCGTGGCACTCGGCGCGTTCGCGCTCCTAAAGAGAGAGAGAGAGAGGAGCATAACTGCACTTGAGTATATACACGTGTATATACATACATACAGATATACTGTATGTGCGGGGACGCCGGGCGCGGATAAGAGGCCAGATAAGCCGAGTTTCGCGCGGGAATTTCGCCCCCACACCCCCGTGTCTTAGGGTAAACTGCAGAGAGGGAGGATGTCTTGTGAGAGGGAGAGGCTTGTTTTGATAGTGACGGGCGCAGAGTGCGTTCGAGAGGGCGGGGAAGGAGGGAAAAATTAATGGGTCGGAGGGTGGCTGAGTGCGGATGGATTTTAGACGGGGGGGCGGGGGTGGTGGTGGTGTAGTGCCTGAACGATACGGGCGTGTTACTACTGTAAGGGGGCGCGCGCGCGAGTGCAGCTGCCGTGGTATTGTTACGAGGGATGTTACGAGAGAGATGCGCGCGAAGGTGTAGTGTTGTGTGTTGTCGCTCGACGACGATGGCGTCGGCGTTTCGTAAAGAAATATTGCACGCGAGCTTTTAGTGCTATTTCGTTGGACAAATTGTTGGCGGTGTCGTGTTATGTATATGAAAGTATATATATATAATTCAAAATAAAATGTTATTGTATTTTATGATAATACAATAATACAATTGTGCATTGGTACAATGTTACAAGGCGTTTTTTATTAAATTCTACTAGTGAAATCTATGCACGAAAATTTTTTCTTTTTATTTTAATACATCTTTAGTAATTGATATAATATACAGTAGTATATTTACGCTTCACAAATACTAAATTTTGAAGCTCGAAACTATAAACTTATTCGCATTATTTTTTTTTTTTCGTGAAGTATCAAATAAAGAATAAAATCTGAACATAATATTGACATAATTAATTCTTGTAAGATACATTGTTTATTGTTTTGAATTTTACCGTGAAATTTAATAACTAATCGTATTGTATTTTGAAATGCTTTACTATTTCTTAACATCACTTTAACAAATCATTAAAACATATTATTTATTTATTCTTTTTTTTTTTTTTTTTTTTTTTTTGAAAATATTACAATCACTATTAATTTGATTATTATTTATTTAATACTTTTCACTTTAATTTTCATTCCAATAAATAAATAAAAATGCTTATTCAATTTTGAATTCTCGCGTCTTTTATCCAAGATCCAATCTATAGAGGCTTCACTTCTTCGGTCGTCACTTTTTTAAGAAGGGATTCAACGATGGTTGATGTACTTTGGGCGTGTGAGTAAGGATATATAGATGGGCCAGACGCAGCGACATTCGAGCAAATGAAAACTTATGAGTTTCCAATTTTTTCGGACCGTTATACGTACTTCTTAGTCGCCTTTAAAACTCAACGGCTTCTAAAGTTGTTTGCTTAACTTTTCCATAGGGTATTATAGCACTTCTTTTTCTCTCTCTTTCTTTTTTTTTCTAAATTGCACTTCTTTTTGCGCTTTAAACGACTAGTCTATAGTTTCGCTGTTCGAAGTTTCAGTGTATATATATATCGCGAGACGGTATCTACTCAGACACCCTCGGGGACTCTTTTCCTCCTCAGCGAGAATTGTTTTTATATATTTTGTTATAGCTTTTGCAATATTCCCATGTTCAGTATTTTGAAAATAATGCGTACCGTAATTTCTTTACTTATATTGTTTGTTAAATTTTTCAAAAATATCAACTTTTTCTGATACTACACAGCTTGTAATCTTCTCTAAATAAGCAAATTTTCATCGTAATGACAACGACCTCGAGAAGACTTTTCTGCAACCGACACTGCACAGTAGTAACGCTACTTTCTCGCCAAGACGACAAGACAAACGCACTTACCCCCAACAAGACGCTCGCGCACTTCTCTCTCTCCCCGCGCGCTCTCACCTTCAACCCTAAAACATTAGCCGCCTGACCCCGCCACGCGCATAAACCTTCCAACTACAGAAAAGCCTTTCTCTCTCTCTCTCTCTTCTTCTTTCTCCCCTTCTTCTTCTTCTTCTCTCTCTCCTTTGGGACTAATGGACCGTCTCGCGCGCCGTTAAATAATCACGGCCACACCTCCATAATTGAAAATTTACGATTCGATACGGGGGGCAATTTCGTGGGGGCCGCCGCAGCCGCGCTTTCAAAGTGCTCCTCGGTTAAAAGCTCATCGTGTGCTACCGCGCCTCTCCCATTGTGCGCGCGCGTCGAGAGGAAGTTCGCGAGGAGAAGACGTAAAAGCGAGGCCGGAGCTGAGAGGGGGATATCGTCGAGAGTGTTTTTATTGCGGGAATGACCGTTGTCGCATTAGTTCAAACGCGCTTAGTTGCCAGAGAGGAGAGTTTTTCGTCGGAGAAGTGCAGGGAAGATGGCTCGAAGAGAAGAGAGAGCGGAAGGTAAGTAAGATGGTGAGAGGAGGATGCCGCGGAGTTGCGCGAGCGGAGGGTTTGTTTTTAATTGGATTAGGATAGAGACGTTGAGACGCAGACACATTTTTTTTCGGAGGTTTGTTCGGAGGTTGTGGGGAAGCGGTCGGGAAGAGCTTGTTAAGTGATAAGAAAGAGTTGTATATAACTATGCGATATAATACTAAAGGGAAAATCGATATTTTCTTTAAAGGAATATATTGGATTGACTTATATCGTGTGTGTAATTATTATACGAGTTAAAAAAATAAAAGTAAAACTTAAAGTTATATATTTATTTTTCTAAGCGTGACTCGCTCGAAATGTATTATTCAACAGTAGCGATAAGTCGGTCACCTACTGAAATAGTCGGATATTCATTATTCCAGTGATGGTATATAGATATTCTCTCTGCGAAAGAGTGAAACGAAATTTTCATCGTCAAATACTGAAATACTACTTTACGATTCCAAAGAGTTCACTATAAAAACAAACTAAAAAAAATGACTCAAACCATTCTTTATAAATCTTTAAACGCTATAACCAACTGCGCCGTCCTCTTTTAAAATTACAAGCGCATAAGCACATGTTTCCCATATCCAACGCGAATTCCGCTGCACTTGCCGTCAACCCCCGACCAAAAATTTTTCCCGTATAATATCAAAAACACGCGCGGGGCATCCTGCAAGAAACATGAGCCAATAAGACAACCGCAAAAAAGAGGAAAAAAACTATACACTACTTTTGCGCGCGGAAATCCGAAAAACGTTCAGAAAATTCTCCAGCTGCCCCGGCAACACGAGCAGCAAAAAGCGAAAGTCGCTCTCGCGTCGCTGAAAGAGAGCGAGAAAGTGAAGTCCTCTCTCTCGCTGCGCGAAGTTGACAAAGGTCGTGAGCGCTTGCACTCGCTCGGCAACTTTCGGGCGAAGACTAGTAACCACTATTCCACCCTCTCCTTTCTACCCCTAGACAATGGAGACTCGCGACGATCGCGCGATCCGGCCTCGGGCGGCTCTACTACTACTGCTACTACTATTCTCTCTCTCTCTCTCTTCAGGACCTTTTAAGCCGTGAAAAGCTTCCCGCGCGGCACTCGGCGCGGCTTTTTCGCACCGCTCGACCTGGTCTATATAGAAAGCCCGGGGTATTTACGCGCGTCGCGCGGCGGCGGCGCGGAGGAGAGGCTTTTTCGGTGAGCGCAGGTTATTGAGCGAGCGTGACGAAGTAATTTTGAATGCTCGCGCTTATGCTCACTCTTTTTTTTTAATGTACGAGCGGAGGGGGCGTTTTTTTTTTGTACGGAGTGATGCGGGAGTTTCGGCGCGTCGGAAGATTGATTAGGTGGTATCGGGGATCGATTTTGCGGGGGGTGTCGGTGTTGCTTGTGGTTGGGAATAGAGGGATGGGATATGGGCGCGCGCGCGGGCTTGAAAATTCATTTCGGAGATGGGTGCTGAAATTGTGTGTAAGGCTTGATGTATTTATCTTTATGTGGCGAAGAAGTGAATACATAAGTCTTAGGTATATTTGTAGAAAAATATCGAATCCGCAGCTTGAGCTATGGTGAAAGTTTATTTTTAAATATATTTTTGTATAATGAAGTGAATATTTCAGATAACCAGTAACTTTTAATAAAAATTTTCTCCTCTTCTTTTATCTAAATGTTCGGACAAATTTATTTTCCAGGGAGTAAAGCGACCGACAGCTTTATTCCTTTATCAAATAGGAAAACGTCAGAGTTGACCGCTGAAAAAGGGGATAATTTATTACAGCGCCTGAGTTATTTCAATTTGACGACATAATTTGCGAATGTTACAGCGTCATCGTGAAAATTGCTCTCTTCAAAATAGCCTTTTCACGTGCATTTCAGGGCATAATAGAGCTCCGCTGCGATAATGCAGTGCGCAAATCATTTTATTAATATCCTCCGGCAGCATTAAATTCTAAAATCATTTCATTTTCAATTTTTTTTCTACTCCTTTCCGAGAAGCTAAAGACTCAATTTAACGGTATATATTCAGTGCAAACACGTTGTTTAGTATCTTCTTTATAAACCCCCGCGGGGGCTTGAATAGACGGCATTACCACGCGATTCTCGCGACTTCTTTTTATACGCAAATTAAAAGGAATATTTTATTATCTTTCCTGCGGCGCGCAACGCCGAATAGAATGAAAATTAGCATTTGAATAGGAATACACTGTAGGATGAAAATCCGTTCACACATATATTTATTGTCAAACGCCGCACGTGCCCTTTTCCATAGAATAATATACCATAATAAGCTCATGTTCTTTTTTTTTGTCCTGTCAAAAATCACACACACCTCCGTCCTTCAGAAAAAGCCAATCCTTCACCCGACATTAATTACAGCCGGGGCGAACCAGATTTCCCCGGCGAAAAAAATCCTGTCCACCTTGTTAAATTTATCGCTCTCGAACGAGATTTTCCGAAAAAATTCTCTCTTACTCCTCTTTCTGTGCAAAATTTACGATCCCCCCTCTCAAGGCGTCCCTGACTCCTTACAAGCGGATCCGTAAGTAATGCGGGCTGTATTGGCGAGCGTCCCGAAAACGCGCGACGGGACGCGGCTGATGTATCATTATATGTGCGTCGCGCTCTCGCGATTTATGGCCCCGCGACGGAAGGCGCGAGAATTTTTCCTTCTCTCTCTCTCTCTTTCGTCAAGAGGCGACGAGAGAATCGGTCGAGCGCTTATTTACGAGACGAGGATGTAAGAGAGTGAGAGAGGGTGCCAGAAAAAAGGGATCGCGAGAGGTGATAGGTATAGAGACGCTGAGTTATGGATTTTCACGAGGGTATCTACAGGATCTTTCTAAAGTATTTTATTTTTTTTTTTCGGGAGGCGGTCGAGGTTTTATTGGGAGGGACGGGGCGGGGGAACCCGAGGTCGGGTCGTTATTGAATATGAGCGAAAACGGTTTATAAGAGAGTGTGTGTGTGTGTTTTGAGGGAAATTTTCAATTTATTTTATTTATTGATATCGAGGGACCGAGTAATATGCGATCTGTGTATCCGGTTTATATAAAATACATTTCTATATATGAGGATATTTTAATATACCGAGAACTTTTACCCGTTGTTCAGCATTATATACTACAAAATTCATCTCTCTTTCTCTAAATTTTATTATAATAAAAATGACTTGTAAGTCTTCTTCCCAAAACTTGTCAGGTCTCTCTTCCTCGGTGCATTATTAAACTACATAAAATATCATTTTTCCTTACCCCTTTCCTCCTCCTTATTCCGGCTATATAACGAACTCAGCCAAAAAGTTCTAATAACCCCCGCCGCGGAAAATCTATCTAACGAGGGGGGAAATCCCGATAAGGACGCTGCTCTGCGCATTGCCACTATCGCTGCGCAATAAAATCCCCAAACTTGGCCCCCCGAAACTTCGAAATCAGCCATCATAACCGCTCATTACCACCCCCACCCTACAAACAAGTCTATAATTCTCCCTCTCCAACTACCTAGCGAGTCGAAAACTGCAGCGACGCAAGACTCGCTCTGTAAGCGCTCGCCCGCGCGCGACGTCTTTCAAAACATCCACCCTCCCGTGTAAAGCTCCGCAGACGTGTCTATCACGCGCGCGAGGGCTATAGACCCATCTCTCTCTCTCCATTCGCGCCCGGCGGGCCGTGTTTACATTTCAATTATCCGACGGCTCTTCGTCTATTCCCCCTCTCCCAGCACGCGCGCCATTATTACTATTTGCATGATTTAGCAGCTGAGAAGGCACTCGAGGAGGAACGCGACGTTCTCGTTACCTCTATATATGTGCAATTCCCCCGAAAATGTCGCCTTATCCGGTCACAAAAACGACGAAAAAAAAATGTTGGGGCACACCTCTGCCATAAGTTTTTTCTTGTTCTATAGACCACACATTAGACGAAAAAAATTTGGAACAAATGAAAACGGTCTTGTGACACAGTTTTATC
>JAPYZP010004798.1:0-12456 GCA_030522985.1 Torymus sinensis
AATATTTTAGAAAGTTACTTTTGAAGGTATATGGAATCGAAATCCACGAAAAAAAAAAAATCGATTTTTTGAAAATTCTAATAGGGAATAGTACCTTAAAATAACATATATAATTAAAATATAAAATTAAAAATATTACTTATGTCGACAGCAATTAATTAATAATTAATTAATTAATAATTAATTATTAACAATTAATAATTAATTAATTAATAATTAATTATTAACAATTAATAATTAATTATTAATTATTAATTAATTTAATTTATAAGACTGTAAGACCGATTGAAAAATTCTATCAGTGAAAATATAAAATAAAATAAAATTTGAATTTTTGAAAATTTTTAGATATAAGACCGTCTTAAACGATTCCGATTATTCGACTGTCAATTGTGCAGATGCTGACGTTGATTCCGCTTCGAGAACATCTCAATGCGAAGATTATGAAGGCTTTGGACGAAGTAGCTCTGAATAAGGAATTTCGACGCAACAGAAAACAACAAGAACGGTGGGTTGATGCGGAGCTTAGAGAGTTGTATGGAAAGCGTGACGCGTTACGCCGACGATATCTTCGAACGCGAAATTATGATCTCTGGGAAGAATGCCAATCCCTTGCGCTTTTAGCAGAACAACGCTCAAAGGAAGCACGGGATACATTTCTTCAGAATAAAATTTTCGAAGCACTTAATAAGCTGGTCCAGTTCTTGGTCATCATCTTGTTGACATCTTCAACGCTTCCCTCTTGAAGGGAATTTTCCCCGAAACGGAAGAAAGCTCATTTGGTGCCACTTAAAAAGACAGCTATTCCATCGACTCTTGTGGACTTACGTCCAGTGGTACTATTGAGCTTTCTATCTAAAGAAATCCTTTTCAACCTGGATTTCGGCCGTCTTACAGTACGCAGATAACTCTATTAAAATTGACGGAAGATATAAGAGCTGGAATAGACCAAAAACATCTGCTTACCATTCTGTTATTGTTCGATTTTAGTAAGGCGTTCGTCACCATATCGCCAACTAAATTATTGTATAAAGTGTTCAAAATGGGATTTTCCAAAGGCATAGAGTCGAATAGAGTCATATATTACAGGTCGGCCATTTTTGGGCTTTCTATGGGCCTTTACTGACTCTTAAATAAACAGATAGATTACTTTTGGAAATACGTTGTAAATATTTAATACATTTCGATACGGCTAATGTGTTTGTGAGTACGAAATCAGTCAGAACTAAACGAAAACACTTGACTTTTTGTATAAAAGTGCATATTAATCCACCTCGTCACTATATTTCTCGATAACTGGCGTTACTTCTTCAAAGTCAAAGAATGTCGTAAGTATCTGAGCTGGAATAATCATTGATAAATATCTTGCACGAGACAGGTAAAAAACCATAACGCCTTCTACCGTTGAGTCTCACGCTGTCAGGTTGATATTCGTTTTTTAATGGTTTTGATCTTAAAAATTAAAACTTTTCATGTGTAATGTATAGAAAAAAAGGAGAGATACAAACGTCGAGACAGAGACGGCAAGACAGAGACGTAGAGACAGAAATAGAAACAGAGACGTCAAGACAGAGAAATGGAGACAGAGATGTTGAGAGATAAATGTAAAGACTGGGACGTAGAAATATAAAGGTAGAGACATATATTAAAGACAGAGGTGTACAGACAAAGATCAGAGTCAGAGACGTTGACACAAGGATCTAGAGATAAAGACGTAGAAGCCTAGATATAGTGACATAGAAATAGAGACAGAGACGGAGACAGACAAATAAGAACCGAGACATCAAGACCGAGAAATAGAGACGTCGAGACAATAACATAGAATCAGAGATGTTGAGGCAGAGATGTAGAGAAAGAAAAGTAGAGACAGATGGACAGACAACGGCGTAGAGATAGACCTATAAATATATAGGCGTAGGGGCAGAGACGTAGAGACCTGGATGTAGTATCAGAGAAATGGAGACAGTGGCAATAGAACAGAGAAATATAAACAGAGATGTAGAGACAGAGACGTATAGAAAAAAATGTAGTGACAGAAACGTAGAGACAGAGACGCAGAGACAGAGACATAGAGATAGAGAAATAGAAACAGAGACGGCAAGACAGAGAAATGGATACAGAGAAATAGAAAGAGATCTCTAGAGACAGAGTCGTAAAAAGAGAAAAGTAGAGGCAAAGAACTAGAGACACAGCCGGGGAGGCAGAGATATAGAAACAGAATCGTGGAGAGAGAGATGTAAAGATAGAGGTGTAGAGAGCGAGTCCTAAGGATAGACACATAGAGAGAAAAAAGTAAAGACCGCGACGTAGAGATATTGATCACAGACAGAGACGTGGCGACAGGGACGTAAAAACATAGATGTAGAGTCATAGATTAGAGTTTGATAAATAGAGACAGAAACGCAGAAAAAGAGGAATTGGGAATGAGAAATTAATACAGAGATATTGGGACAGAGAAATTGTGATAAAGACAGAGAAATTGGGACAGAGATGTAGAAACAGAGATGTGGAGAAAGAAAAGTAGAGAAAGAAAAGTAGAGACAGAGACGTAGAGACAAAGACGTAGAGAGAGAGAGAGAGAGAGAGAGAGAGAGAGAGAGAGAGAGAGAGAGAGAGAGAGAGAGAGAGAGAGAGAGCGAGAGCATACATAGAGACCGAGACATAGATACAGAGATATGTAGCCCAAGATATAGATATAGACACATAGAGACAGAACCATACCGTAACGGAAGTACTATTTTTGGTCCCAAGTCAAGGGCGCGAATGTGATATTTTGGCCCGAGTATTTTAAAAACTATTATATGCAATACAGTAGAAAAGTAGGCAAGTTTTTGTCTCAGAAGATGCAAAAGATACTATTCTTCAGGTATTATAGTTTTTTTTTTAAGTACATGATTAATTGAAAAATGATATTTCACTGAAAAAATAGAAACCGATAGTTTTAAAATATTATATTCTATATTACATTTAATAGATTTTTAGAGTTATTGATTAATATAACAACATATACGATTAACGGCGGTTTGGCGAGCGGAGCGAGAAGGGGGCAAAGCCCCACTAGTATATATCAATAAATATGAAATGCCGCTATTACTGGGATAACAAAATTTACAATGTATATACTTCGAGGACATTACAATAGTTTGGTTTAACCACGTTAAATTCCATGACCTTATTGTCAACGAGGAAGGCCGGATATTTGCGACTATTTTCATCGAGCGAGACTTGCCAGAAGCTACTCGTTAGATCCAGGGTATACATATGGGCAACTTCATGTCAACTGTGACAGGTCAAAATTTTAAAATTGCTCAAAATTTTTTTACTAGTTCCAAATTACTCCCAAAATACAAATATAAAATTTTAGAGCAAAATATTTAGTTGTTCTAAGGTTAGAACTATTTGAAAATTTGAAAATTTTGAATTTTTTCATAAATACTCAATTTTCGTGATTTTTCAACTAAATAACTTGAAACTTTTTGTATAGAACATTAAATGGAAAAAAGTTTGCAAATAGAAAGTAGAATTGATCCAAATTATGTCAGATGGATACCAATTATTTTGCTAATTTATACTTGACAGAATAACATTCAAAATATGCTTAGGGCGTATGCGACAGGCTCAATATTCCTCATCAAAAGCTACAAGTTTAGTAAAAAACGTTACCTTGAAAAGAAGAACTTGGTGAAGGCGAAGAATGATCACAGCAAAGAGTTACATGCAATTAAAGCTGTCAAGACTGAAAAAACCCTATTTTCGGTTAAAAACACATTACTACCGGATACAACTTTAGTAATTTAACCTTTCATGTTGATTTCAAAAAATTTAGTTTTTTTGATTCTCCTTCAATAGAATATACACCCCAGCTGTAAAATATAATCATTAAAAAAAATTGATTTCATTACTAATATCAAACTATTACATGCTGCAAGGACTTGTCTATCGACAAGTTTATTCTCTGCTACTTATAAGCGAATAATTTTTTTTTCAACACTACATACAGTTTTAATTTCACTACTAAAGAATAGTTTTAGGTATGAAAATTATTACTTAGTAGAATAGTTAACATGGTGATATAATAAAATAGAAAACAAACTTTGCGTCACTGCTTGGTTTCTTCTATACATTTAAACTCAAAATTATATAACTTCAATTAAATAAATAATACTATTAGATACTTTCAAATGTTATCTTTAGTAGTAATATAAACACCATCAACACAAATTTCTATAAGTTTATAATTTAGATTATATAATACAATAATTTACTGTGACAATAGCTATAGCATATAAAATAAGTAAAATAACATTTTTTGGTCTTTTGCTCTAATTGATGTTGCTTAACACCAGCAATAATTACTTATTTTAATTATACAATCTAGAAGCAACAGATTTTTGTAAAACTATATTCTTATACAATATTAACAGGTTCAGAACGAATAATGTGTAACAAAATTTTTTTTATGATAACTTGATGATAGGACTGTCTACATTTATCTTGCATTCAAACCTTTATTCTATACTTCTTGTATGCAGAAAAAGCTTATCGCTTTTATGTACAGATGAATCTTGACATTAATTGTAGTACGCAACTCTTTTTATTAATTGAATTATATCTTATAGTAAGCTAAATTCAATAATATCACTTTATAAAATATTTATATCTATTTCTTTTCATGAGTCCATAGGTTTATTACTGTTTTTCTTTGAAACACATAACTAAATCTTGACACAGCATATTTTTAGAAATCGTATTCTGTATTTAATTTTCACATGGTATTCTTGTCTTGAACTGCAAATCATCTTTTCAAATTTAATCTGAGAAAAAGCAAACGGAATACCAAGTATTTTTAAATATTTTATTTATCTGAGTTTGTTACTTGTTCCATTGTCAGACAAATTTTATTTTAATATTTAATACAAATAAATAAAAAATAATCCTCACTAGCATTCTGTAGTCATCAAACTGTAAGTACTAAGCAGACAGCACACCTACTAGACGAATTTTGTCCTACTTGATGAAGGAGTTTCCACATATGTTATGGAATATTTACTTTCTCCTAAGGGCTTGGTCTGCAAGACACGCTATTCCGCAATTTCGCTAATCCGTTATGTTCACATGGTCCGGAATAGGAGGAAAGTATGCGTCATCGGACTCCAAATTATTAAAAAATCTCAAGGGATTACAAAATCGGAAATAATCAGTTAATATTTATAATGATAACATTCTTTTATAATTCTTTTAAATTTGAAAAAATGATTTGCAGTTGAAGACAAGAATACCATGTGAAAATTAAATACAGAATACGATTTCTCAAAATATGCTGTGTGAAGATTTAGTTATGTGTTTCAAAGAAAAACAGTCATAAACCTATGGACTCCTGAAAAGAAATAGATATATATATTTTATAAAGTGATATTATTGAATTTAGTTTACTATAAGATATAATTCAATTAATAAAAAGAGTTGCGTACTACAATAGGTGTCAAGATCCATCAGTACATAAAAGCGATAAACCTTTTTAGCAAACAAGAAGTATAGAGTAAAGATTTGAATGCAAGATAAATGTAGACAGTGATATCATCAACTGATTATAGAAAAAATTTTCATACTTATAACTTTTACATACTAATATACAGACCAAAAAATGTTATGTTACGTTTTTTATATGCTAAAGCTATGGTCACAGTAAATTATTGTATTATATAATCTAAATTATAAACTTATAGAAATTTGTGTTGACGGTATTTATATTACTACTAAATAGCGAAAATCTGAAGTTAAGTTGGTGGTAACCCACGTTACCACCGTCAAGGCAAGCAGCGACAGCACGCGCCCATCACATGTAGGGACGTCACACGTCAACGCCATTAGAAGGTGGCCACACACAACTGCAATAGTTAGACATGTCACTCACCGATGTACAGGGAGACATCGCTAACAAACGCTGAACAAGCCTGGACCGCGTAGACGCAAATACAGGTAGAATCGAGGCAAACTACGCAGCAGGACATCCGCGATGCGATAAACCTGGGAAAAGCGATACGCGAAGGGAGATTTCCAGCGCCGCTTATAACAATATAGTCAACGTGGGAAAACACGCAGCTTAGTCCAATGGTCCCGTACAATGCACGCTAACAAATGGCAAAACATACATAATGCCAAGAGTAGTAGCATGGAAAATGGAGAGAATACAAGAGATTGCAAAAGGCTACGATCAAGAAATACAACAGCTGCAAGAACAGATGTCAGAGCTGATAGCGAGCACACGCCTGCGTGCGCTGTCAAACAGAACTGCACGCAACGAGGTGAGCTTGCAAAAACAGAAATCGTGAACTTCCAGGAAACGTACAACTTAGGGTATATAGAGGAAGAAAACCCACACACAGACGCGCGCAAGACAGCGCCTGATGCAAATGTGCGACAACCACCAGCGCTAAATCCAAGCGCACAAGACTTTCACCACAATTCGATTGGGAGCATAAGCGTGGTCCCCGACGACAACCTCAGCCTGATGCCTGCGACCGGCAAGAGTCTTGGGGGAGGGGGAGCCTCCCGAGTAACTCGCAAAGCAGATACTCGGGCGAACGTACCACGCTCCACCAATTGATGAACCTGGACGTCGGCAGAACAGTACGGCAGTGGATGCTTCAGTTCACGGGCGAGAAAGGCAGCAGCATCGAGGAATTCATCGAGCGAGTCAATGACTGTCGCTCGTTCGCGCGTATCAGAGATGAAGACCTGCTGAACGCTATGTTCGAGATTACGTCCGGCGTAGCGCGGCATTGGTACCGCCAAGCTCGCAAAAATTGGCGAAGTTTGGACGACTTCTGCGTACTCCGTAACAGCGACGTACGCAAGGCAAAGGCGAGTCAGTGAGCGACTACATTATATGTCTTCTCACAATTCTGAGTAAGTTCGAGGAGCCTTGGGACGAGGAGAGGCAGCTCGAGCAGAGTTACTGAAACATGTTCCCCGAGCTTCAACGCTTAGTGCCGCTGGATAAAGTCACCGACATAGATAAACTTGTCGAGCTCGCACGGGAAGCGGAAGCGCTGAGGGAGGCGGAGAAGAATTACAAGCCGTACCCGAGTCCGGACGACAGTCTGTTACCAGACGCGGCCTACAACGGGGTAGAGTCCGCGAAAACGCAACAGCAGGAAGAGTAGTCTGGCGAGTAGTATGGCGAGTAGCACGCCCGGCAAGACAATGATAAGAAACTTATGACAAGTAACGGCAAGCCGACCCTGGCTGCGATGGCAGAGCAGTCAACGCAAGGGCTCGATCAAATTATTAGTTGATTACTCTACGAAAAACTTGCTCAACTCGACTGTAGCCGGATTCGACCTTTGGGCCGCCGTCCATCACGCGATGATCCCCCGCGGAGGAACGGGGCGTATCGGAAGAACGGTCGGAGATCCTCTAGCAAACCTAGGGAAAATACACCGCCGGGAAAGGACGGGGCAAGTTATGCGCTGCCAACCCCGCCTAGCGACAAGAACATGGGCACGTGCGGTGCTGGGGCTGTAGCTGGTCCGGCTATTTTAAGCCGAATCACCCAGAGTGTTCGTGAAAAGGCCAAGGGAGCGCCATCGAAAGGCGACGCGCCGCATTAGTCGCAACCACTTCCACCGGCTCAGCGGAAAACGTAGATATCGGGAGCCCCTCCGAATACTTACGATGGTATTTACCAGTGGGTGTCGGCAGATTCCGTAGTCGTACATTGCACGACTCAGGCGCATCTCGCACTGCTGTGGGCCCGATTGGCCTACATATCGCTACTGCATGTGGTAAACGAGTTACACAGCATCGCGGAATAGGAGCGCGCCTTGCTAATGGCAGAATTGCAGCGGCACTACCTCGACGTGGTGATTCTCGAGGAGCGAGTGCAGTGCAGCGGCAGCAGTTGCAAGAGTTCCTCGACAAACTTCTGTCTGCGCGTGACGCACCATTAGGATGCACCAGCTGGGCAGAGCATAACATTGAAGTATCGAGCGCAAGGCCCATCAAGCAAAAATACTATCCTGTCTCGAAGAAACTCCAGGAGGAAATGTACGGGAAAGTGCGAGAGATGCTTGAGGCGGGAATTATTGTCAAATCGACTAGTGAATAGTCCAGCCCCGTGGTTATGCATCGGAAAACGAATCGCAAATATAGATTCTGCATAGATTATCGCAAATTCCACGCGGTAACGAAGGCGAGCGCATATCCGTAGCCTCATATCAATGCGATTTTACGCAAGCTCCAAGACGCTCGGTACATATCGACAATTGTCCTAAGCAGTGCCTATCATCAAATTCCGTTGCGGAAGGAGGCGCAGCCTTTAACGGCTTTTACTGTCCCCGGAATGGGCCTCTTCGAGTTTACTCGAATGCCTTGCGGGGTAGTGGGTGGGCCAGAAACCTTTCAGGAGCTTCCGTACCGTATTATCGGCCCGGAAATGGAACCTCACGCGTTCTCCTACTTGGACGATATTATTATCGTCACGGAGACATTTGAGGAGCACCTGAAGTGGCTCAGCCACGTTCTACAGCCTATTAAAGACGCAGGCCTCACGATAAACCGGGAGAAAAGCGAATTCCCTGTGGCAGCGAGGTTAAGTGTCTCGGGGTCTTAGTCAACTGAGACGACTTTAAGTCTGACTCGGACAAGATTGCCCCAATTATAGAATACCAGGCGCCGAAGAATCTGAAACAGATGAGAAGATTTCTTGGCATGGCGTCGTGGTATCGCAAGTTCTTGCCCGACTTTGCGACAATTGCTGAGCCGCTTACCCAGCTGACAAAGCACAGTGGTGCGTATGTGTGAGGTGAGGCGGAGCAGTCGGCTTTTGAGCAAGTTCAAGCTCTCAGAGCGTCTGCACCGGTGTTACACCGACCGTCGTTTGAACACCAGTTCGTGATTCAAACAGACGTGAGTGAACGGGCTTTGGAGCTGTACTCACGCAGACTATTGACAGGGAAGAGCTAGTATTATACTTCGCGAGTCGCAGGATGACTTCGGCAGAACGGAATTACTCCGTCACGGAACGCGAATGCCTCGCAGTTTTTTGGGCGATTCGCAAGTTTCGTGCTTATGTCGAAGGTTATCACGTTAAAGTGATTACCGATCATAGTAGTCTGAAATGGTTATTGCAATTTGCATAACCCCACAGGGCGCTTGAAATGCAAGCGTATGACTACTATGTTGAACATCGCAAGGGTTCATTAAATCATGTACCTGAGGCGTTCTCACGCATGTTTGAAGACGAGGAAGCGCCAGAGCTTGCGTCGGTAGAGGTTTCAAGGAAGACGGAGGATGCGGAGGCAGCCGAGATCGAGCGCTGGTGCTCGCGGTTCCAAAAGTTGCAGGACGTGCAACATTCCGCGGCGAAGAACATCTCCCCAGCGTAACAACGGCAGTCGCATTATTACAACGCGTCCCGCCGCGATGTACGCTTCGAGCTGCACGACAAGGTTGGAAGCAAATCGCATTCTCTCCTCCGCAGCGCAAGCTGCACGCGGCTCCGACGCGGAAGGCCAAAAGGCTCGTGAAACGCAACTATTGATAGCCGCGTCGCGACACCTTCCCCCGGCAAACACGCGCCACCTGGCGCCGAGCATGTCACTAATCCTTTAACGATGCGATACTCCGTTGGACGTAGCGACTAAACCTTCCGCCTTTGTGTTTTCCAGGGCAAACCTAAGAAATTAGCTCGTAATGAGCCTACGCTATAGATGCTAGCGCAACAGCTGGCGCGCGAGATGATGCTCCAGCTGCACATGTTTGCGCAGGATCGACGCTCGCCATCATGCAGAGTTGGATAAACCAAGCGAGCGAAATTGATCGACTAGAACATCGATGTTGACTAAATCGAACGCTCTGGTGTAATCAAATCGAAGGAGAAGGGTGACATACTCCGAATTAATCGCTTGTCTACAATCGTCGACGAGGTTGACGAGCGCCGTGTACGTGCTGCGTCGCATAAGAAATCCTGATTGGAAGGCGCAGTAGATATCGTTCACATTGATATATTGCGAAAGCTGTTTATAGGCAATAAACTCAAGTAGTGTCGTAGCCGCACAGAGAATACTTATGGGGCGATAATCCGATAAAGCTATTGTAGATTTTTTCTTTTGTAGAGAACGCACGAGAGCCTGCCTCCACGTAGAGGGAAATATTCCAGTCTGTAGGGACAGATCGAACATGTTGATGAGAGGACGTATGATGATCGGTAGGCAATCATTTAGGTGGCGTGAAGGAATACCGTCAGGCCCTAGAGCGTTCAAGGGCGCAGAGTTAACAGCATCCATAACTGTCGGTCGATTATCTCGCAGCGGCCCAGAGTCGAATGATGACGCGAAGTGTGCGTTAGATGTATCCGCGTCGAATGGCAGCTCATTGTTGTCGGTGGTGTCGGTGATGCCTAGGCCGTTTATGACATTCCACATCTGGGTAGGATTTTCGAAAGCTGCGAGTCTCCTTTTAAAATAGTCATGTTTGGTATTGCATAGCATCGTCTGTAAGTAATTTCTTAGAAGTTCATACTTCGTACGGGAGCTGTCTCTGCCATCGCGTCTAAAATATGCCAAACTATGTTCCGTAGCGAATTTGCTTTCAAAAATTTGTTGAAAAATAAACCTGCGGTACCAATAAATCAGGGTTCAACGATTAATACAATGAATGCAAGAACCAGATGTATATTATCAGCTAACTACAGGCAGAAATTGTAGGTAATAATACTACTTTTTATTATAAAAAAATCTTAACTTAAAGATTATACTTGGAATTTATTATTGATTAAAATATTTATTGTTATTTTTTTTTCAGATTTAACCAAGGCTTTCCCCTTTAAGGAAACTGAAATATCCAAACTGAAAAAATATAAATGAATATCTGTATAATTAAGGCCGGCTATATAACGTCGCTCTTTCACGCTCGCTCGGTACAATGCCTTTTGATAGCGTAAGTCTATCTTATTTTTTTTATTTTTGATAGGATTTGGTTGGTAGGAATACGCAAATAAACACGAGATCACAAAATATGTAGATAAAGACTTTATTCAGCCCATAGCACTCGCACGTTTTACTTTCACCATGGACAAGGGCTAACTCGCCGGTGCTTATGAAAGCTAACCCATTTCAAAAATCGCTGTGAAAAAAAAATTCATTTCGGAAAACACTCTGAAAAAAACCCATTTCGGTAAACGCTGTGAAAAAACCCATTTCGATAACGCTGTGAAAAAAAAACCCATTTCGATAAACGCTGTGACAAAAAAAACCATTAATAGAAACGCCATGAAAAAAAACTCGTTCATTAGAACGCTGTGAAGAAAATCACATTTCGGAAAACGCCGTGAAAAAAAAATCGTTCAGTGGAACGGTGTGAAAAAAAACCATTTCGGTTACCGCCGTGAAAAAAAGCTTATTTGTGGAAACGCTGTAAAATAAAAAGTTATTCATGTCGATCATTAAATTTCCTGTTAATTCTAAAATTAATTTAATTAATTAATTTAATAATTAATTAAATTTCTGTTATTTTCTGTTATTTTCTGTGATTAATTTATTAAACTTTTCTCGGTTACTTCCATGCATTTAACCATTAATTTACTTAAACCTCAGGGTACCCAGAGTGTTTTTCTACTCCCTGAGCACGTTTCCGAGTACTATCCCGGTGCACCTCGACACGTTGATGCCTAGGAGACCATTTCTTCGCAAATCATAGTTTGTAGCGCGGTTTTGAGTGTGCCTCGGGGTTTCCGACCTGATGAGTACGTTTTTGAGGGCTAATTCGGTGCACCTCGACACGTTGATGCCCAGGAGACCATTTCTTCGCAAAGCATAGTTTGTAGCGCGATTTTGACTGTACCTGGGCGTTTTTCAGCACGCAGAGCCCATTTTTGAGGACTGTTTCGGTGGACAGCGACACGCTGGTGCCCAGGAAATCACTTCCTCGCGAATATTAGTGTACCTGGGGTTTTTTCAACCCGCTAGCACGTTTTCGAGAATTGTTTTGGTATACCACGAGAAGTTGATACCCAGGAGTCAATTTACTCCGAATTTGAGCGTACCTACTTACGGAATGATCCCAAGAAGAGCACGTTCCCAAATAACTTTTTCTAGGTTTGGCAGTGCCTGTCACCTGTAATTCCGTGGTACGGCTGTGGGTTAGCTGCTAGCGAGCGGTACACTGCCTGCGCATTGGCTGCTAGTGCGCTTGCGCGCTCTTTCTCGGTGGGCCGTCCCTGAGCATACAATTGCATTTTCACTACCATTCCCTGTGGTTTGGAGGGAACGCACCAGAGAAACGACACGTCGGCTCGCAACAAGTAAACTAATCGCGTACACACACAGCTAAGCACCCAGCACACAGAGGTACCCACACTCACACACACACACACACACACACACACACACACACACACACACACACACACACACACACACACACACACACACACACTGACACATACATATCTAT